>JARHVA010000082.1:1595000-1730000 GCA_037957365.1 Torreya grandis
ATCAAAAATTAGTCCTAAAATATGAATAGAACTATGTGTAGATGGATTCATGATATCCATCATGGCATGTAAAATTGGTAAATACATGATATCAATCGTGTCATCAAAATTTGAGAAAACAATCAAGTAAGGGTCATGGACATGATGCACACAAATAAAGAGTACATGAAAAACACATAAAGCACACAATGGAAGGCCAAGGAGCCACATATAAGGGACATGTTCAAATTTTACTCACACATATAAAAACATATAATAAATGCTTATATACACACACAAGGACATGTTCAAATGTCTTTGCATGCATAGAAACATACAAGGAAGGCTTAGAGCCACACACAAAGACATGTTCAAATATCCTCACACAAAAATAAACATACAAAGAAGGCTTAAATCCACACACAAGGACATGTTCAAATTTCATTACTCTAAATATAGAATACGTACTTGACACAAATTAGGAAAGCAAACATGAAAAGCATGCAAAAAATATATGTAATTAATTCACATAAGCAATTTGTAACACAAGTATATTTAGTAACTTAGGTAACCAAAAAAATATCATTGTGCTAGTGACTGATAAATATGATAGATTGTATGTCATGTAAATAAATGATCTATGAACAACAAGAGATAACCAAAGAAGGATAAAAACAAGTGTATGAGATTCCCCCAATGAGCTTGTTAATGTATAAACAAGTTGTAAGAGTCTTGTGTCTAGTTTGGATTTGAGAAATGATAGGGTAAAATCACTAGGACAATAGCAAGGAAATAGGAAAATAGTGGGGTGCACAATTATTTTTGTAGGGCATTAGTGTTAGAATAACAATTTTTGAGTTTAAGACAGTGAATAATCTATAATTGTATCTAGGTATGGCATATTATATGCTCTATAATCACTAATGTTCACTCTTGAATCATATATGATATTAAAATGGATAAAAAAGTATTGAATATTTTGCATAAATTAACTGGTGTAGATGAACTAGACATAAGCATGCATAAGTCTTGATTTTGAATTTTTCTATAATATCCAATTTTTTGTATTTTTGTGAATATATAATATGATAAGCAAAGAAGCTATGTACAAGGAATATTTTTATCATAGGGGAAGTATCTCATCAAGGGGATGCATATGTATCAGTCTTATGTATGTAGAAACTAAAATTAAATATTTATAGTATCTCAATCTTGTACATTTGGCAAATACCAATCAGGGCTCTACCCTTCAATTGTGGACCTTCATTCTACTAAAAGGCTTGCATTTTCCTTCTCATTATGCCTAGATTATTATCTTATAGTCTGACCCTTATCATTTTGATGACTTGAACCACATGTACACTACATAAAGCTTAAAACTTGATATATATTTCTCATTTTTAGTTTCATATCTGTACATGTTTTCTGGCTTTCTAGACAATCCCAGCCACAAAGCGACACTAGCATTAATGTTAGTGTCTAGATCCTTATCTAGTGTCTAGTTACCTAAATTCATCCACATTGAAAATTATTTAAAATCTATGGGTTGGCCTATTTGTCTTATTAAACCCTACTATGAGACATTTTCAAATGGTGTGGTATAAATACAAGTCTAATCTTCTCAATATGGATCTAGCAAATACTAAGTAAGAACCTACCAATGATCATTCGATTAATCACACAACTAAGTTATTATGCCCTATTCATCCCCATTTAATTTGTATTCATAGGATCAGTCATATAAAATATTTGAAGTATTCAAAGAATAGTTTATGAGTAGTATTTATCAAGTTACAAGCTAGATCATTACATGTATCTATTTTAATATAACATATTACATAATTGTTCACACACACTCCCAAACATAGGGGAGAATTAAAAAAGTATGAGGCCTTCCTTAGAGTATTGACTATGTAGGCAACACTCATTGATAGAGGGATCTTTTAGGTCAACTCAACAGTGTGAGCCCACTACCTCATTTTTGGTAAAACACATCCCAAGGATGAAGATAGAGGGTTTAATCCATAATTAGACATATACAACATGTGTTATAGATTTGAATACATCAGTGAAAGGTGATATAAAACGTAGAATAATGAAGTTTGTTTTATTACAATCTAGTGCATATTATATACTAGATAGTAACATCATACAACAGATAGTGGTGTCAACGGTAGTGTCCCAAGGTCGACGATAGTGTCCATAGATCTAGAAACATCATTTACACAATTTGATGACTATCTCAAAATTATAATCCTACATACTTCTTCCTATGTACAACTCAAATCCACCTACAGATTATAAATCTAGCTAAGTATCATTTATCCTTAGCATTACAATTAATAGAACATATTTCAAATTTGGTACTTTTTATAGTTAGTGCATCTCAATAATTTAGTTCATAATATTTATTTATCTAAATTTGCAATTAATTGGCCTACTCTAGAATATTTTTATTCATCCTTGGGTATAGGCTATTTTAACCCCTTAACTCTTCACACCATATTTATACAAAGGTTTACACATTTAGTGGACTTGACATATGATTCTCCATATTGCATCAGCATAATATAACTAATATTTTTTACATTTTTTGCCCTCATCTTTTTATTCTTTGTTTTAGTCCTCATTGATGATATAGATTGTCTTGATGCCTATGATGAAGAAACTATCCAACTATATATACAAGTAGGATTGAAAATAGACTACTCCTATCTACCAAATTGTATAAGGCCTCCTCCCAACTTTTTAGATGGAAATATCTACCATCCCTCTAACCAGTTCCATGTCATCACCATTGTAATAGATGAGTTGATAAATCTTTAGAAAGGTAGTCAACCTACTCCTTTACCTCATACAGTAACATTTGATACATATGAGCAAAATATTCCATATTTTGATCATGATAACTTTTTCCAAATGCATAATGATATTATGGATGATTTACAAACAAATAATAAGGAAAATTTTCCTTCATACAACATGATTCAATCCCCCAAGGGTCCAAAATTTCCAAATCATGTACCCCTTATTAATGATAATAAATTAATTATTCCTTCATTTAATTAAAAACACTTTTGAAAGGTCTATAAATACATCATGGTTTCTTTCTAAAACCAACTAAAGTATCAAAACAAATGGTTATTTATACTCTAAAATCTTCAAAATTACAAAAACTTCCTCAAATTACAAATAGTGTACCTTTACCAAAGCTAAATCAACTTTCAATCATTACCAAATGTAGTTGAATCTTCAAAAGACATACCATTACCAAATGTTCTAAAATTTCAAAATGGAATTCCATTACCAAAAGTTCCTAAATTTAGTGATCCCAATATTGCACTTATTATTCATAATAATGATAATTATGGTATTCCTAAGTTTAAAAGAAATGGTGAATTACAACCAATGATCACATCTTTACCAAGTACCACCAATCTGACTACTTATCTCATGTCTATGATGAGTACAATAGGTAATCTTAAAAGGTAAGTATCTTTACTCCAAATGTAAATTGCATCCTAAAGTGTTATTACCAATGATAACATTCTCCATTATCAACCTCTTTCAAAAAGTGTACTTGAATATCTTTGTCTGCAAGATCTTATAGTACCACCATTACCCCTATTTTTTAGTCAAAAAATATTTCCATATAATTCAATATGTACATTCTTTTAGTAAATGCGATAAAGATGAGAAAATATTACCAAAATCCTTCCATAGAAGTCTCACACAAAAAACTTGAGATTGGTTTTATAGCTTACCAAACGGTTCCTTAAGCACCTTTTGTAATATCCCCAATAGGATCGAAATACTTAAATTTGGATTTTTATTTAATCCTATTTATTGGAAACTATATCATTAATATTTTCACCAATTTTTTATGAACTTATAAAAATAAATAAAATATAACAAATTTCAAATACTAAATTCTTGATTTCTGTCTTAGACAGATATTCTAAATAAGAATAGTCAAATAATCAAAGTGAAGCACAAGTGTAAATCTTGAATGAAGTTACCATAATAGACTTCAAGGGTTTTTATCCTTGAGTCTAATTACAAATGAGGGTTTTCATCCTCAAATGCATTATCAAATTTATTGCCCAAATTGAATATTTATTGAATAAATTCTACTCATGCTCTTTCTCCATGAATTTCCCATCATAAATACCCTTAAAGTAGATTTTTCCAAATGGTGTGACTTCCCAAAGAGTGTCATCCTTTGAAACCTCACATGGCCGACTTGCTTGGTATTTTTTTCCTTCATTTTGGCACCCCATTCATGAGGGGAGAGTTCATCTTTTGAACTATATTTATTTTTAACAAGGGACATTACACCTTTTCACAATTTGAAGATACTTTCTTATTAGCTTTCAATATAAATAAGGTGCCTAAACTTGCATTAGAACATTTTACCACTTTAAAAAATATGATGACAAATCCCTTCAATATTATGCTATTTGATTTAAAATTGCATCATACTCCTTATCATATAGACCCTTGTATTTGGAATTGCAATTCATTTTTAGTATAGGTATTCTTTATCCTTTAAGAGAAAGAGAATTGCATAATCAATTCACATCATTTATCCACTTATATATGGATGTACATAGATATGCTTCATTCATAATCAAATATCCCAAAGAGCTTAACATATCTCCTTCCAAATACAAAAGCTTTATTATGAATGCATATAATGAAGATGAATTACCAAGTAAAGATGATAAACAAATATGTGGCATTCCTAACATCTATATGGAACCTTTAAAAATTTACTCAATATGGGACCAATCCAAGATGACCATTCTAAACAAACACTTCCAACTACACAAAGTAAAAAACATCTATGTCAAAAATCTTTAACAATTACAATATTTATGGCTGGTGCTTATTTTTGGCATAACCCTATTGATCCTTTAGAAAAAGAAAGCCATTGTAAGGTAAGGCGTTTGACACAACTTGGATATAATCTTAAATACTTACATCAAAAATGAAGATGTAAATACTCCTTAGGCTACATCATAATACCAATTTCTTGTGGCCCTCATGTGGTTCAAACAAAATTTTGGATTATTCCCCATACATCTCAATATTCATTTACATTGGGACCATTTTTGTTATACCAAATGGAAGCTCAAATTGTATCAAATCAACAAGCTATCTATTTTTCCCAAAATGGAAAATTTGTCCACATACCACATGATGGTGATTTTCCCTCTAATACACACATAAATAATTAAGAAGAACATTCCATGAACCATTTTCACCTCTCCAACCATCATCCACATTATTCAATTAACCAAACCTAAGATTCCAAAAATTCCAAAAAATCAAATTTTCGTTACTAGATATCATATAATTTAATGTAGATACACACATGTTTCACACATATTTCAGTGTGATACAAGCATACCACAAGCACATGATATATGCACATATAAATGTTGGACCTCTCCTCTACCCTCATCATATAGTATGTTGGGGGCATCTATTTCATAAATCATGATTGATATAGGTTACATATCCTTTATGATCATTTTTACATTATCATTTTTGAGCTTCTATACTAACACTTACACATGTCTATACTTATGTTCATATCTTTCATAGTGTACTTGATATGATCTATTTCATGACATTTTTTTCTAGCACATATATGCAAGGACTAGTATGATGTACTTATGTTGGTTTATTATACTTTATTTATTTACATTATCACTTCCTTGAGTGTATTTCATTACTTGATATTGTCTTGTTTGTGGAAAATCTGAATATTTTCCTTTCAAGTTGGCCCTTGTGCCATTGTATGTTATTTAGACATATGAATATGTCATTCTATGTTGATTGGACAATTGAATATGCCATTTCCTTTTGATTATGTGGCATTTGAACATACCCCTTGTATGAGGTCTCCTTGGACCATTATTTGGCATTACATTAAATTCTCTTGTATGTGTGCGTGATTATTTGATGAGCTTGTATTTTTACTCTCTATACATTGACATGATACATATCATGCATCTTAGAGTTTGATGTGATCACATACTACAAACTTCATTTATATATCTACTTATACATGTTACTATTATATGATACATGATTCATATAGAGATTATATAGTTACCTTATCCTTTTGAGGTAAGGTACATACCATATTTTATTTCCCTCATCTCAAAATGGTAGGCATGTCATAAAGACATGACTTCCACATTTACATAGTTTCCAGATTTTAGTAGGGGCATGTTATAAAGACATGACCTCCACACTTACTCAGCTCTCAGTATCTCCAAATTTTAGTGAGGTTGTGTCACAAAGACATGAACACCACACTTGTATAATCTCCATTATAGTTACATGATTTAGATATGCGCTTGAGTCATAATATATTGCACCACTTTTTCATAGATTTGAAACATATTCTTTAGATTTTTGACACATATAATTCAGTTTGAGATAGATATATGCAATGAAAGTGTACCATAAATTTCAAATTTACCAATTAAATAACCAAATTACTATCACTAGGAGGCACCAGTTTACATCAAGAAATATTATTATTAAACCTTTTTTATTTGTAGCAGTTGGTTCTTTTTATAGGTTGAATTGATTAAATCATTCAACCTCACTATATTTATAGGATGGGTTGATTAAATCACCAAACCTCATAATATTTATAATATGAGTTGATTAAATCACTCGCCCTCACCAGATTATATACTCACACTTGAGTTTTGTGATTGAGATTTAATGATCTTAATGGTTGTGTCACAACTCATCCTTACATTATATTGGGGGAATAATACCTTCCAATCTCCCTCTTCAAATCTCTAAGGTTCAGATATTAATCTCCCTCAACTCTAATCTTCATAAGCAAGCATCTTTACCAAGAAAAATACAAATGGGCAACATGGTTGCATTGAGACACACGTGTACTCCTTCCTTGTTCTCTTTCCTTTCAAGCATTTCAATTATTTAAAATTTTAGATTATATGAACTAATTTATATTGTAACAAGATCTTGGTTATAGATCGTATACCATAAAAGCACTCAAAGTGGGCTAAGTAAAAGGCAAGGTATGTTGTACACACCCAGGTGCACATTTCTTTCCTTTGACCTAGTAATTTCCTTATGCATTATTAGATTAAAGGGGGTGGGAATGTAGATACTAAAACTAAATATTTATAACATCTCACTCTTGTACATTTGATAATTTTTTTTGATATTAATAAATTGCTTTATAGGGGTAGAATCCAAGTACAAAAATCCACAGGGGCAATGAGCTAAGCCAAAGGCCACAAACAGTAAAAAAATAGAAAATAAACTACCCATTAATAGAAAAACATAGAAACCAAAGCCTTAACACAAGAAAAATAGAAGAACTAGTTAAACATATCTTCCCAATCTTCCTTGAGGAAAGTGATAATTTCCTCCTTAGTGGTAGCATTTCCTTTTATGTCCATATCTTTGCCTGAATTAGCCTGTAGCATAAATAGGGTTGTAGCAAAAGGGTGAACAACTTTAATGCATAAAGTGGTTAAAACTTTCATTTTATTCTTGAGAAAATGCAGTACCTTCTTAACCTCTTCCAATTCCTTTCTGGTCTAAGAATAATTGTCACAACTTTTGACATTGGTGGCTTCTTTAGTAGGATCATAGATGTATTTTTGACCTCCTTATCAGAGTCATAGTATGAGTTGTTTAGCTCCTCAAAGAAGCTAGTTCCCTCCTTTTCTCCCCATTGATCAAGGGTAGAATTGACCTTTGACATTGGTGGATTCTTTAGTAGGATCATAAATGTATTTTTTGACCTCCTTATCAGAGTCATAGTATGAGTTGTTTAGCTCCTTAAAGAAGCTAGTTCCCTCCTTTTCTCCACATTGATCAAGGGTAGAATTGACCTTTAAGATTTCAACACCTTCCTCAAGGTCAGAAGCTAAGGGGTAGTCGATAATTTTCAAAATAAGGGTCTTGCCTCCTGCCAATCTACTTGATCTCCTAATGCTATGCCTTTTACCAGTGATTTCCTTGTTCTCAAAACAAAATATATATGAACATTCTCCTCCCCTTGCTCCCAGTGATCTGAGTGTTCCTTTTCCACATTTAATTTGCCATGCTTCCCTTCTCTAGTGGTTTTTTTGGCTTTTTTCATACCCCCATTTTTAGGCAAAGATTGATCCCTTTTGTTTCCCTTCCTCTTTTTCCCAGTTGAGAGTGATGGTATATTTTTCATTTCACACAACCCCTTAGTAATTTTTTGATCGAGGGACCCAATCACAACACCCTTTGAATATAATGAAGTAGTTATTTGCAAAGGAGGGGACTTGGAACTTTTAATAGGGTGGAGTTGTGGACCTAAGGAATTTATTACCAAATCCTTGGGATTTTGGGGAAGTCTTATGAGGCCTAAAGAATCCTTCAAAGTGGGTATAGAAGCCTTATTTTTGAGATGGGAACCAAATTTAACACTCCAAGAAAACCAAAGAATTTGATAAATGTCAATCAAGGATATATCCTTCAGTTTTTTACCTTCCCATTGTCAAAAGGATCACATTCACCATCTCATTTTACCTAAGTGAATATCTTATAGTCCAACCCTTATAATTATTATGACTTAGACCACATGTACATTATACAAAGATTAAAACTTAATATATGTACTTCACTACTAGTTATAGATCTATACCTATTTTCTATCTTTATGGACATTATCAGCCAAAGAGGGACACTAGTGTTCATGGTAGTGTATATATCTTTATCGTCATCTTACTAAAAAGTAGTGGAAAAAATGTAGTGGTAAAAAACATAACAGTAAAAATGTAGTATGACAAAAATGTTGAAAGGACAAAACATAGCAAGGAAAAATGTAACGATATTGGTAATATCGTAAAAATGTCATGAAGTTTCAATTAAAGGTCCAAACTCATGAAATCACATTTGCCTCTATTATTTTGCTTGTAAATTTGGTGCATTACTTTTCCACCATGAAATGTTAACTACTATCACCAAAGTGAACTAGATAATAAATAAATAATGTGATAATCACTAAAATATCCCAACCATGCTCTTCATGGCATTTTTGTGACATTACCAATATCGCTACATTTTTTATTACTATGTTTTATCCTCATGACAGTTTTGTCATACCATGTTTTTACCACTACTTTTTTATCCACTATGTTATCACATAGACCAATATTTATCTAGTGTATAGTCACCTAAAGTCATCCAAATTTATAATTAGTTGAAATTTAAGGGTTGGCCTATTTGTCTTAGTGAACCCTATGATGAGATATTTTTGAAAGGTGTGGTATAAATACAAGTATAAGCCTTCTCATTATGGATCTATAAAATCCCAAGAAAGCACCTACCAAGGCTCACTCAATTAATTGCACAAGTTATTATGCCCTATTCATCATAATTTATTTATTAATCATATGAGAAATCAGAAAAAGGTCTTAAATCATTCAAAGAGTAACCCATGAGTGGTATTTGTTGATTTATAATATAGATAATTACATGCATGTGCATATAACATATTCCACCATTGCTCACTCACACACTCATATATAGAAAAAAATTACATAAGTCTAAGGCCCTCCTTGGACTATTGGCTATGTAAGAAGCAGTCATTAACATAGGAATATTTTAGGTTAGCTCAACACTATGATCCCACTAACCCATTTTTGGAAAGACACATCTTAAGGGTGAATAAGGGTGAAGATATAGGGTTTGATCCATAAGTATGCATAAACAAACTATGTTCTAGATCTGAATACAGTATTAGAAAGGTGATAGAAAACTTAGAATAGTGAATTTGGTCATATCATAATCTAGTACATATTATATACTATACAATAGCATAAATGGTAGTGTCTCTAGGTTGATGGTAGTGTTTGTAGCTCTAGAAACATTATTTATAGAATCTAATGACTATCTCAGAATTTTGATCTTGCACACTTATGCCTATGTACAACTTAGATCCACATGTGCATTATAAATCCAACTAAATATCATTTATCCTTGGAATTTCAATCAATAGAACCTCTTTCAAAAAAATTACTTTTTATATTAGCACATCTCAATATTTTAATTCAAAGTATTCATTTATCTAAGTTTGTAATTAATTGGTCTGCTCTAGAATAGTTTTATTCATCCTTGGGTATAGTCTATTCTAACCCATTAACCCTTCACACCATAATTCCAAAAAAGGATGAATAGTGTCAAATGTGTTTTACTATTCACTTACATTGTCATGTTATCCTATAGATTATTCCTATCATTCCAATCATGTTCTACGTAATCATTATCATTATCATTATCATATGATAGAACAACCTTCTAAAATTGTGATATGCCACTTTGGGATTCTTTTATATCTGGATATATATAACCAATTGCCCTATACTATGGTATTGAATTTTCTAATTTATCTTTTACAATATGTATTGTGCCATGTGCCTCTATTGATATGAAATTACTTGTATTTGTTTGTATACTACCTGAAGATATGTTTTCCTTTTTATGCTTATTCTCTAGAGATGTTCCTTATTTTAAAAAGGATGTAACTTTTCCTTTATGTTCAAATTAAATGTAACCTTATTTTTATCAATCATTGTTCTTATTGATTGTAACCATGAATTTCCATGCACAACATTGTATGCACTTGGATTGGAAATAAAATGAAAAAGTAAGATAACACTCTTTTGAAGTAAATGAAAATCTTAATTTAATTGATCCCATACATGTTTTAGATGCATTATTTTTATCTAATTATTGATGCTTATTTCCAAAACATATGAAAAATGACATAGAATAAAAAAATGTTCCCTAATAATCCATAACCTTGACATTTGTAAATTGATTTCCATCTATATGATCAGTGATAGTGAAAGTGTTTTGATATAAGGGATGGATTGTAGTTATCCATTTTTTTTAACCACATTTGAAACATTAGATTTTGTGTCAATTTCTTTCTTTTTAACCTCTTTTGTTAGGAACCCTTTATTGAAAATAATTTTTTGCTTATGTTGATTTTGATTTTGCAACTTTTGTTTTGACTATTTTTGTAACATTGCCTTTATGATACATTCCTTATGTAATTACTCTTTGTCATCTTGTACCTTTTGTAATTTTAATTTTTCATCTTGGTCTTTTTGTAATTTTGCTTGCTCTAGTTTAACCTTTTGAATTTTTTTTGTTCTAATTGTGCCTTTTGAATCTTTTCATGCTCTAATTATTTTATTTACAACTATTTTTGCTTTGAATTATCCTTTTGTACCCAATTTTTGTATTGATTATTCTTTTTCCACTTCTTATACTTGCACTTGTTCCATTGTGGTTTATTTTATTAATGTATGTGTTATAGGATCACCACTATCAATAATACTTTGTAATTCTCTTATTCAAAGACAAAAAACTATTTGTACTATGCCCATGTATTATATGAGTAGCATTTTGATCTCCTTATAGGATGTATAGGAGGTAGTTTGATCAACTTCTTTCTAAGCATTTATCTTATAATCTTGCTTGAACTTTTATTTGTGTGTTGAATTATTTTTTAATCGCTAGTTTTATATGTATTCTATTGTAACTTACCATTTTGATATGAAGATTTTTCAAGAATAACATTTCTAGATGAAGATATAAATGAATGATTAACACTAGCACATTCTGGATTCTGTGCATATGTGATCTAATTTTACAATAATGTGATATTTGAACTAAAATATTAATTTTGATTTTGAAACTCTTGTATTAACTTGCTCATAGTGATGACTTGATCTTTAAGAGCCTCACAAGCACAGACCCTATGTACTTCAGATTGAATATGCAAATAGACACCATCAAGAGGAGATGTGTGAAGTGGAGAAAGTTGAGGAAGGATATGTTGGTTACTTTACTCTATGACTATAGTATGGGTTACCTTACACCTTAGAGTAGTATAGCATGGCCCTGGTTAGAGGGAAAGTAGATATCACCATCTTGAGGATTCGGAGGAGGGAGATGCATTTATAGCCATCTTAAATTTTCCAAAGAGTAAAATGAGAACAAGAAGAGAGAAACATATGAATTCTAACAAATACACCAACATGATCATGAAATTAGAATTTTTTATTTGAAAACCTAACACAAAATTTATAAGTAAATACCTAAGAAAATCAAGGGTTTACAATAGTTAATAAATATATGAGTTCACTAATGTGTTTTACCCTACTTTAGCAAACTAGGAATATAGGTGACTTAAATATGATTAATTGTTGCATAAAATCAGACTACTAAAAATATGAAATAAATGACCCAAGATGATTTATAACTTACTAAATATATAAATATACTAAATATAGAAAGTGAAAAAAATAAATATAAACTTAGCTATAAAAATGAGATACAAACTGATTTTGGATCTGAGACTAACTAGAAAATTGTGTTGACTGAGGGCAGACCTAAAATAGAAGTTAGTAGAGTTGTTGTATAATAGTTTTGTAATTAGATAGTAGTGGGGTGTGTTGTCCTTAGGGAGTGTTAGTGTCCGGTAGGAAATAGGGCTCTAACATTTTTTGGTCATGTTTGCCTTCATTAGTTTTTTCTATAAATTGTGCATGATATTTCAATCTAATTTAGGGACCACTATGTAGCTCTTTTTCCACTTGAAACCCTAGTTTAATGGACAATAGGATAAAATGCAATCATAGATTAAAAAGGGGTTAGTGATTGAATTTGTGCTTGACCTCAACACCCTATGTGTCGAGAATTTTTTACTTACCAATACTTTAAAGAGGGATCAAACTCCATGTAGTTCTCCCATGCTATAATGGTGTCTAAAATTGGTGTAAAATAATAGATGTAAGTGCAATCATTTTATGATTAAATGCTTCAACCATGAATTGTGACCTTGGAGGTATACTCAAACTTTAACTCAAGACTACTATGGATGTGTGTGATCAGAATTGGGATAAATAAGGAATTTTCTCTCAATGTGCAATTATAATTATGGTGATTTTCAATGTAGAATCCTCTTGTGTGCCAAATGGTTTGACATGTTCTTTTATAGTGGTATTTTTGGAATTCCTTCATATAGGGCTTGTTAAACTTGCGGGATGACCTTATACAGTTTTTGAATTTTGTAAAATATTCTTTAATTAGTGAGAGGACATTTTTTTCAAGAGAACACAATAGTGGGGTGCACTATTATCCCAAAAAAGTGCTATTATCCTAAGTGTTAGATTTGTTATGCAGAAGGTGTAAGTTAGTTTGACAGTGAACTTAGGTTGTTGAGTGGTCTAGATAGAGGGATTCTAGACTGATTTGGTGGTTTGAAGAAGTGAGTAATCACATGGAAAGTGAAGGAAGTGGTCAAAAGTCCCTATAATAGGTCATGAGCTTAGTGTGTCAAAGATATGGTCACGAGTGCATTATTTTATCTTAAATGTTAATTTACATGTCTAAAATATGTAAACATATTAAATTCATATAGGAAGTCACATATATAAACATATTAGACATGATACTAAGCAAATTAAAATCATTAATTATAACAACATAGGAAAATACATGTGCACACATAATAGATATAAGCATCAAAAGCATAAGAGTATTTTATATCAATAACTAAATTATAAAAACATATAAAAATACATGTGAACACATAATAGATATAACCATCAAAAGCATAGGAGTAGTTTATATCAAAACTAAATATTACATAGTGTTAGGACATGCCCCCAAGATGACACAGATTGAGAACAGGATGTGATTGTGGCCTACAATGTGTCCATAAACATGTACATGTATTGGTTTCATGAAATTCTTTCATATATCTCAATAATCTCATCAATAACATGTGTAAAATCAATAATTATAATATTACTACTATCGATAGGTGAATAAATAGGAATGATATAGTGTGCACTCTAATATAGTCATAATATGCTAATATCATACAAATAAATATTTTTAGCTTCCATGATAAGATATTTGTTAGGGAAGATAACATATAGTGTCAGGAGCTCTATGATATTCATGACAAGATATAAAATTTGAATCACTAAGACCACTAAAAAAATGTATAGGGAATTTCTATACCCATGAATCCAAGGATACAAAATCATCATCATCATATTTTCTTGCCATATTCTTAAACAAGTAACTAATTTAATGACTAATATCTCTCATACATTGATTATCTTGATTGTTTTATGTTTGTTTGAGAAAAATATTATGTAATAATTACACCTTTATTAAATTTGGCTTATGCCTTTAGAGTTATAACACCTTTATTAGAATTGACTTATGACTTTGAAGTTTATGCACCATTCCTTTGAGTATCAACCTTGGTTCCTCACATGTTAAGACCTCTTCTTAAACTCATGACTTTGGAAAGCTTCTATATCTTGATGTCTTTTGAAACAACCATACTGATAAATCCATGAAATGATTATTGTTTTTAATCCATAGGCACATTGTTGTACTTTTTTTTCTACCATATGAATATTTTCATTAATTGGCCATTGCTCCTTGTGATTATATGTTTATGTTATCACACTTGAACTTGGAACATATACCATCCACTTGAATTTTACCATATTATTTAAAGCTTTAATTTTTTGTTTAAAATTAATACATCTATTTGTGGAATGCCTTTCACTCTATGAAAGTCAATTTGCATTGACATCAAATAAATTAGGAAATAGTATTGAATTATCAAATTCCCTTGTTGGTGGTAAAGTAATCATGTATTCAACTAACATTTTCAATATATTTTGTGGACTTTCACTTAATATTGTAAATTTCCAATGTTCCTTTTAAGATAACACAAGTTTCTTATAGGGTTTCTCTATAGCATCAACCACTTTTGTGGCATCATTTGTATGTTAAAACTCATGGTCCTATTTTGAAACGGTTGAAGAATTGACATCATAATTATTTATGTCATGACAAGTGACCTTATCACATGCCTTTTGAAACCCTTAGGAAAGAAGTTTATGTATTTTTAAATCACACAATATATGCATCATAGTAACCATATCCGAAGGTTATATACGAATAAAATTAAAAAATAATAATGACAACATTAGGCACATGATAATCAATGGGGGGTTTGAACAAGAGGTATTTTATAAGCATGTTGAGATATTGAGAGATATCAAGAGGGAACTAAAACAATTTGAGAATTTAGAGAAATCAAATTTTAAGAGGGAGTATAAGCAATAGAGCATTTTGACCATTTGAAAGCATATAATTTTGGGAAGAAGGAATAGTATAATAAATAAAAGCATGAGTAGGTTGAGGAGGAAAATATGAATGGATCTCATGAGGAGGAATATTTTGACACTCATCTTATTTTAATGCAATCTTGATCCTAGAGATATCATCAATATGCCCATGGCCTATTTATTAATACTATAAATATGGTCCCTATTTTGATCTTCTATAATCACAATCTTTGTCATTTCCATTCCAATAATCATCTTGAGAATTTCTAACATTCGCATTTATAGCATAATTGGCCTTCAAAGAGGAATCATTGATCTTAAAAGATAACATGTATCTAAATCTAGATTATCCCTTATAGTTTGTACAAAGGTCTTTTAATGTTCATCAAAATAATCAAGTGGTTGAGGAGTAATAATATTTTGTGCACATCTCAACCCAAGTCCATATTTTTGCTTACTTTATTGAGGCTAGTGTGTATTTATTTATTTTTTGGGTTTCTCATGTCAACATTTGGATTTCCATAATCATGAGGGGTTAGATAAAGGGAACCAACACCAAAAAATCATATCATTTATTTATTAATTTGTTCCTAATAGGGTAAATCTTAGTTTATATAACCTAAAATTAATCTTACCCTCATTAATATAATCATCACAATCATTATCATCCCCATCATTTTGAAAATAAATTAAATTCATAGAATAATTTGCATCATCTTTTAAAAACATATTTAAAGGGTGAGCCATCACTAGCACATGAGAATTGTATGGCTTTATAAAATCATACTATGTTTATGATAGTCTATGACATGTACCAAATAGAAATTGGATATCCTACTCATGTGCTTCTGGGCTCCACAAACCTCGCTTTATTTTTCAAATACTAATTTGTGTCTTTAAAACCCTAATGTACCACAAACCCTAAAAACACTTAAACTGTGGAAGAAGCTATCGAGGACATGTGTTATCCATCAAATTTATAGTCAAGCCCATAGGATTGTGTACAATGTCAAAAAAATTATGATGTAGATCAACATACAACCCAGTGTGAGTGTCCCACCCCTTACTACTCTTGAAAGCTCTAATTGATGCAACTAGTATATACTCTAGAATGTTTGATGACCTACTCTTAGTGCACAGGTTCCCTGAATGAATGCCTTGTTTTCAAAACTCATATGCTTATAAATCTCAAGGACCAATTTTTTAATATTTTGTCCTAAATGTATTGATGTACTTGTGTATTTATAGACTTATTGAATTGAAATTAAGACCTTATTGGTGTACATGTTGAGATACAATGAGAAAGAAACACCAACACATAAGGGCTAAAATTATAGGGGAACTAAAGGAAGGGTCAAAGGGCCAAAAAAATGAAGAGGCTAGAAATGTTCTACATTTTAATAAAAAAGGTCAAAAACTCGGGAAGATAGGGGAAATGAGAGAGAGATAGAGGACAAAATGAAAAATGAGAAGTAAAAGATGAAATATAAGAGAAACAAGATAAAAGATGTTGAAATTTTACTAATTAACATATAACATGCACCACCAATAGTTTAAACTAAACCAATAGTGCATAAGTACACAAATACACTAGAACAATGCAAGATCATAACAACTAACTAGTCCCATACCAAAATTAGGTGTCTTTTTCACATAAAGGTGATGGACACCCCAAGTGAATATTGAATGAGACTTGATAAAATTGTTGGAAATTGATATTCTTTAGGAGGACACCAACTTGAGAATTAATTAATCAAGTTGAGTCCACATGACTTTGATACAATTCAAGATTTCATGTCTAAGCTTTACCTTCTTAGGACTCAACTCACATATTTCAAGATAATAAGAGGGATGATAAATTGGTTCTCTTAGTATTATCTAAATTTGAAATTCCTTACCTTATTTTTGTCTCAAAATTTCATTCTATGAACATATGCAATAGGAAAAACTTTCAAAATTCCCAACTTTGAAGAGTTTGCAAAAAACCTTGTTGATGAGTAAGATAAACTATTACGCATGGGGGCACTGAAGTATCCTAATAATACAACACTAGTGGATAATAATACATAAGTATCAAATCATCCAATAACATCTAATAGTAAGAAAGGGAAAGAAAAACAACATTCAAAAAATTGCAATACTTGAAAATATTTCAATTCCAATCCAAGTTCAAAAAATAGGAAGAATTATAAGAAGTGTGACTTTTGTGGCAAAGAGTGGCACTTATAATCCCATTGCTTTAATAAATTGGAGATCATGACAAAGAGATTAAGAAACACAACCTTCATTTTAACCTTTGTCCTTATTTTTCATCCACTTCTATCAAAAGAAAAGGTAGAGCCCTCAGCTACATTTCATTCAATGATTGCAATAGCACAAAATTTAGAGTGGATATTTAATTTAGGGACTTCACATCCTATGTCCAACAATGAATAATTTTTCACTTCCATGGACATATGAAACACTAAGCATAGTTTTTTGGTAAATGATTCACTATTGTAGGTTATGGGGCATGGCACCATTGATTTGACATATAAACCATTCAAAAATGTATGATATGTTTCAAAATATATGCCAATTTTATCTTGATGTATCAAATTACATATTTTGGGTTTGATTAAGTTCCTTATTGATTTATTGGTGATAATAGATCTCAACAATAACACAAATATATGTTATAAAAAGTTTATATTGTCATAGTGTTCACTTTTAAGAATTTTCAATTTTAGTGACTTTTGACAAGTTTAATTTAAGCTTTATAGTTTTGGTAGTTCATTATTTACACATTTTAATGTGGATTTAATATAAATAATACTATATTAACTTTTACAAGTTTATGATTGTCTTCTTATGTTTGGTAGCAATACATCCCAACTTTTGTGTGCCATTATTGATTTTATTTTATTGTATATAATTATCTAAGCTCATTATACGGGATTATCCTTCCCAAGTTAGAATGTGTCATAGTCCCTAAAATTAATACTATTATTTTGTATCTTAATATTTAAGTGAATTATATTGTAATGGAATCTTACATCATCTGGCATAAATTCAATAATTCCATTAGATCATTTTTTAATAAAAATTATTGAATATTGGCTTGGTTTTTCCCTCCACTATGTTATTCTTTAGGACATATAAAATTAATCTTGATGTAGATAATGTATGTTCCTTTTTTACCACTTTGTCCTTGAAAAAATAAATTAAAATCAATAAAGAAAACTACATTCATATTTGGCTCATAACCTATAAAATATAGGATTTCAAATGCCTCTATCATCTATATGTGGCTCCTTAAGAGCATTAGTAACCAACATTCCCCCCTACAATAACATCTAAAAGTTCCTTTTAGGGTCATTAGGTTGGTTTTATTATTAAAGAGGGATCTTTGTCAAGAAGATGACCTGAGTTTACATGTGAGTAGTTTGAGCTCCCAATGTCATTGAAGAAGAAGTTTATATATATATAAACTTTATATACACTAAAAACAAATGCCTTTGAATCATAAAATCTAATTCTAAGACAATCAAACCTATAAAGCTATTATTTGGAAGCAACTCTTTAACCAAATTGACCATTTCTTATTTTAATGACCTTTATCCCACTAGGATTAAAAGATGAAATGGAAATTTAAAAAATTAAAAAAAAATCTACTACATGAACCTCCATATAATTCCATGTTTTATATCATGAATTTTTAATCAATACATCTTGTAATTTTAACTAAATCAAATGTAAGACTTGAGCCATACAACAATTCATATAAATTATCCACTCATATTGTCTTATTCGCCTATGATCACTAATGGAATTTCATACCAACTAGAGATTATTTATATTAATTTATGAATTAAATTCTTAAGTAGTTTTATTTTGGCATATCTAATTTATAATTATGTCACTCAATGTACCAAAGATTGATATGCTTTACCTGGAAACTTGACTTTACCTTGAATGGATGATGTCGATTATACTAAGAAAGTAAAAAGGGAAAGTATTCATTAATTTCAATTGAATGGAAACCACATAGTATATTATAGGTGATGACAGTTTGAATATTGGCTCTATTCCTTCTAGATGCCATCTTGTCTTTGCACCTTTCAAGCTATCTAGCTAAAACTTACTCTACAAGCTAGCTGACCAACACACTATCAATTCACTCTTTTTATATAAGAGTGTACACATTACTTAAATTTCCTTCAGGTATAAAACATGATATAATACCAAACTGATGTAGAGAAGTTAGTATAAAAACACTAAAACACAATCTTTCTTTCCTTAGACAATCTCTACTAGCCCTCTTGAGGCACTATTCTAGATGTTACAATAAATATAGAAATATACAGACCAAAAAAATTTATATTTAGATACCCAGTATCATACTCTAACAACTCACCAAATTTTATATTCCAACTCAAAAGTTAAGGTTCTTTGTTTTTAAGATTGTGGTATTTTTAGCCTCTCCTTGTAGCCCTATTGAGGCAATTTTCTAGAATTATTTTTTACCACATGAGGATTAAAATTTAAAAAAGTAATTTTTAGATATCGATTAAGTGTTTACATCATCATACTAATTTTTATTTTCTAACTCTCTATGCAAGTACAAAATCTCAAGCTTTTTCTTTGACAATTAGGTTTTTTATTAGGTATCCTAGGTTTAGAATTATATTTTGGTTCTAACAATCTCCACACGTGCCAAAGTGGAAAAATAATGTTGTATTAACATTTATGATATAAAAAACATCACACTTGTAAAAATTTTATGTATGGTTCAATCTCCACATATCAAAACCATGAAATGGTCTCAACTCTTCACTAGCTTCCTTACACAAGCCAAGAAAGAGAAAAAGTTGAATTTCAAGAATAAGGAGTATTTTTAGGGTTTTATTTAAATTTTATAAGGTCTATTAAAACTTTATAAATACTAAATAAATTATAACTTTTCTCTTTCAATGACAAAATTATCAAATGTTAACAAATCTAACTTGTAGAATGCCTTCTTGAGAAGCCTGTTTAGGCCTATTTTGACTGAGTAGTGAGCTTTGAGAAAGATTTAATATTATCACATGTTTTAAATATTAAAATAATTTTTTATTAATTTTATAAACTTATTCATTTTCTTCTAATATCAAAATCAATCCAAATTTAATGCAATGTTTGTATTTTCAAACCCAACATGTTGGAACAACACAGAGTTGTGCAAACTGATCTTTGTTATCCTTAATATAAAATTTGATGGATATTTACTAGAATATTAAATAAAAATAATATAAATAATATAATTAATATTTCCTTGAGACTAAAAAACACATCAAAACATGAAGATTTGCATTGAAGAGGCATCAATCTTTGTGAATGTACAGAATTTTAATGTCTATCTTCTTATCTTTGTAACTATCAACTCCTTCCTCATTATTGGATTCTTAAAAAAGATTTAATTAATTTATTATAAATTAATTAAAATATTTTACAAGGCATTATATAGTCCTGTAAAATCTCTAATTGTCCAAAAATCTCCCAATGTAGGTCTTGAAGAGACTTCAGGTGTATTTGCATAACTAGAACAATGACCAAAAGACAAAAGAATGATATTTGTTAAATAAGACATTAATAATCACTTAAAAACACTTAATACAATTAAAATTATATATAAAAACTCCTAATAACCACTATAAATTAGTGAAAAGTCTCATAAACCAAAAATTCTTATTCAAAAATTTGAATTTGAATTTTGGCAGGAAAGTGCCAAATTCAAATTATAGCAAACACAACCTAACATAAACACTTGGAAATGATTCACAACTATATGATATTAATTATAATATCCCTAAGACAACCTAATCAACCCAAAATTAACAACAAGAACAACAAACTAAAAGTTTAAAATTGGAGTGATGCTCCTACATCACTAGGCTATGTGATTTTTATTTGTTTTTTATAAATGGAATATCATGTTTGATTTTACCTCACATGACAATTATTCATTTTACCTATATCTTATTTAACTTGACTCTTGTCAAATCATTATTTATTTTTGAAAAAATATTACTAATAAATTCTAAATGAGTTAATGGGCTTTCCAAGATATTGTGATGCTTAGCATGCACTATTATCATATTGTATTCCAAAGTATCATATTTTTTCCCATTGGGCATCACAATATCAAAATTCAAATCCATAACTTATTTCCCTTCAAAAATTATCAAATGTTATTTAAAAATACATCCAACAATGATTATTTGGGTTTTAATAGTATATTATACTTTTTCACCCAACATATTTCCCTTATTACAACATCATTGATAAGAGGTATTCTTTCATCAAACTCTTGAAACCTAGAGTCTGCTTGAGAGTTGCTTTCATTGAATATTTGAATCCTATCAATCTCCTAGGCTTTCTTAATTGCATTGAAATGCTTCCATTGAGAACAAGACATCTCATACTCCATCCTACAATATACTCTCAACTCTATATAGTGATCTTATGATCTCCCTCATCAATACATTATCGCTACATATTATACATATAATATGTTGTCAGTGTTTATAAATAATTAATTCCCTTGATATGAAAATTTATTCATTAGTTAAAATTACATTTAAGTGATTATCTAGATTCCTAATTTAGTTTTCTACAACACTTCCTACAACTTGCTTGACTTGGGCATATATAGCACTACATACAACTTGCTTAACTTGGGCATCTATAACATTGAGTATAACTTACTTAACTTGGGCATATACAACATTGCATACAAGTTGATTGACCTAGGTGTCTACAACATTGAATACAACTTACTTGATTTGGGAGTCTACACACTCCCTAAATTTGAGTCGTTCCTCTTCTTAGTTTGTGAACTATAGTCAAGATTAGTAAAATATTTTTTAGAATTTTTTTATCATAATCTTAATAATCCCTAAAACTAAGACTTTCCCCTCATTGACTTAACTTAATCATGTTGATAGGGCAAGGCATGTAAAACCCATGTGACCTTACCAATTTATTTTATGGCACACTTCCTTTGTATATTATTTGATAGAATCCTTGGATATTTGCAAGTGGTCTCAAATTATTAAGTAGTCTTGTTCCAAACTAAATGAAAGTTAACCACACCCACCACAAATATCTCACCATGGTTTATGAGATGAAAACAAAACAAACGGTCCATCCACCATGTCCTTGAGGTACTATTGAGACTATGTAATCCTTCAAATTTCCTCAAGAGCAATATTATCTCTTGACGGGGCATCACTCCATTATAAACATTATCTTATGGATAGGCTTAGGGAATTTGTGGTTTCTTGAAGAGAATTCCTCTACTTATAAAATTGATTCATTCAACATTCACATTGTCACACCTTACATGCACATCTTGAACAATCTTATAAAATTTCAAGCAGTTGATCTTTGTTGTTGATATAGTTTCAATATTTGTCATTTCCTTTTTATAAGTCTCGAATGTTTCCAACCTAAAAATAAAATCCTTTTTCATGATAAATAAGACTAGGCCTCTAATGGAATAAGATATAAATGTGAGTGATTATTTCTCTCATCTCTTCTTTAATATGTTAATTAAATTCATGTGCTTTATTCATAAATTAATTAGTGTTGGAATCCAAGTAATATTGGATTTATTATAAGTCATCTATGTAACTTGTCTTAAGAAAATGGTTGATTGTTGCTAGTTGAATACTAAAACAACTTGCATTCATTGCCTTTTTCTTAGTGGCCACTATGAACTAGAGGTGATAATGGTGTGATGTACATCACTCAAGGAGATATAATGAAACATTAAAATATTTGTAATAATTTTTGTGATTGCCCATGTGTTAAAGGACACACAAGGAACTTTTAGAGATATCTTCATCGAAGTAGCCTAGAATACACAAAACTTGTGACATCCAAATCCAATCATGGATACCAATTGGTATTATCATTACCACTTTTGGGGCACATGAGCATGAAAGGGTTTTCCAATAGAGACCAATAGTCTCAATTACCAACCTTTTGAGAGTGGATTGATCAAGTATTCACTAGAGTGAAACTAGATACTTGTCTAATGTTTGTGGCCAAAATAAAATACTAAACTTAAGTTAGGACTTGTTGAGAATGTGCCCATTAATTTGAATAAGTTACTAGTTATTAAACATCTAGATTATGTTTTTCCATGGAGACAAATGATACTTTAATTGTTATTTCATTGACATTACTATGATTGACATATTTACATTAATTTATTATGATATGATTATGGTTTAATTCAATATTTATCTATGATTATATATTGATCAATGTATGTTAGATATGTTATGATGTTTTATAAAATTTTAAATGTTGTTGATGGAATTACATGTATGCAGGGCCTACAAGATTAAGGGCATGAAGTTGGACTCATACCCAATCTAAACCTGACACCCATAATGCTGCAAACACCATATTGGTAAAAATGATGAAATGAGCATATAATGTTACTTTGCTAACTAATTTTTGTTTCCATTTGAGTTGCTTAGTTATTATGGGAAATCATGATCAGTATGTTGATAAAAAAAGAAGGCCAAAGACTATCATGAAACCAACATAATTTGGTATATGACTTATCAATTTTTGGGTCAAAAATGAAAACTAATAAGGCTTAGCATTCAGTAGCTTTTGTCATTCTTAATGTCAATTTCATATTTATGGACTTAACACTTAAATTATTACCCATTGATTTTAAAAGCTTTGTCACAAGTTAATATATTACATTATTCTTTTAAAAGCCTTGAGGGTTGTGTATGGGTTAATAACATTGCCCTTGTAGCCATACTTATTCTTTGAGGCATTCATAAGAGTCCTTAAAAAAGTAAAGAGTGTTCATAATAAATTGTTTTTAATTTATTCACTCATTAATAAAGTGGATAAGCCAATTAGCATAATAAAAATCAATGGGATAAAAATGGAAATGGACTTACCCTTGTTTGACACTTTTTTAATCCATAATTTTTGTTGGGGGAGACATTTAAAAATTTGGCATTAGCCAATTAGGTCTCAGACCCAACCCATTATCCATTCGAGTATATATATTATTTGGGATTACAAAGGATATTGATTTTTTGTGGGTTTAACTCAACTCAAGTTAAGGGAAAAATAGGATGAGGTTAAGGCTTAGAGGGTGACATGATTCTATTTGACCCTTTCAACCAATCATTATTTGAAGATGCCACCTAACCATGGTGAATCCCTACTAATTTTTGGGTAGGTGGTCCATATCTTCAATAAATAACACTCATTATTAATGATTTTAGGAGAGATTGGGGGTGTGGGTCAGATGAAATCATGGGAAAAAAATATCAAAGGCAAGCAAGCATAGTAAAATCAAAGAGGCAATTTTATTTTTTGAGATCTTCATGGTTTATGTGGTTGTATTTGTTAGAGCAAACAAGAAGTTCTCATTTATTTGTGATTGTAAATTTAGAATCCATGAAAATTTCATTTTTTTGTTTCTAACTACCTCTTTTTTGTTTCTACTACGATTTTTGCATGTTGTGATGGAGGGGATATTTTAATGGCCTTAGGGTATATAAAGACATACGCTTCATGAATGTTTGGGTGACTTAATCCAAGGTGGAAAGAATAGAGAACTCTAGGAGGCTTTGGTGAAATTTCTAAGTGGTTCTATTATTGATAGAGGACACAAAGAAGTCAATGTTGGGATTCATTTTGACCCACACATCTTGATAATGTATTGACTTTTACTGTATTATTGTTTTATAACTCATGCATTTCTTTATGAGTCATCATATGTGCCTTATTTGAATTGGATATGTCATTGGAACTTGCATACTATTTATTTAGATAAATGCTTAAGACATTAAGATTGGTATTATTGAAAAAATTTGACCTTTGGTTAAATTTGAGTCAATCCCTACATTTATAAACTTTTTATGATTTATTCATGTCCTATAAGGGGTTTCATATTGTTTCACATGTTTACTTATCCCTAGCCTAGCCTTAGTTCAAGTCTAGCCCTTTGTACTAGTCAAGTCAGTGAAAGTCAACCCTAGTCAAATAGGGTCAAACATGGTCAAAGGCATAAATTATGTTTGATTGGTCCTAATGTGATTTTTAATATGATTTAATATCTCTCTAGGTCATTTAATTATTCTTACCAAGTTCAATATGTCAAAAATGCCTTGTGGGGTCACCTTTTAGCTAAAAAAGAGGACTTGTACGGATGGGCCAAAGAGACCAACTTGTCATCAGGTTGTGGTTAACATGGAAGAGGTCAGAGAAGGTCATAATAAGTCTCCTGACAATTCAATAATCATTTGTGCTCAGAGGAAGGTAGTTTCCTCTTATTTTTAGGCACTTGTATGGAATGGATCATCTCACTTTTAGGTGGAAACGTCAGTTATGTGCCCTTTCACCTCCTAAAAATTAGTTACATGTTATGGTTGGAGATAATTCATATATACTTTCATTTCTTTCTCCTTTTTCTTCCTTCTTGTCTTGGCAATAAAATAAAGGGTAACTTCAAGCACTTGGTACAGACCGTACAGGTGGAATTGGGAGGGTTGCTTCTATAGGAATATGGTACTATAAGTTCACTTCATTTTTATAACAATAATTTGTAATTTTTTGCCTCCTCCTTTATGAACAATGGTTAACACTCCAAGCAACTTTTTATGGACTTACAACCATGAGGGGGTCTCCTTTTGAGCCTGTTTCAGGTTTTCTTATTTTGGATTGATTGGTTTATGTGTTATAGGTGTTTATACATGTTTCTCAAGACATACCCATGCTTTTTATTATTTTTTAAATCTCAAGAACTTGGGAGAGCCCTTCTAGGCTTGTACATGCTTGTAAAATGCCTAGTTTGCATCAACAATCATCTTAGTTGCCTTGCAAATGATTTTTCCACATTGGAAAGAGTGTTTTGATGTTGTTTTTGGGATGCTCATGATGTTTTTTATGTATGTAAGAATTTACATTTGTCTTGTGGTGCATGGAAGGCCTTTCCTAGCATTTTCTTGCTTCCTCATGTTCTCCCTACATAGCACAGTCATAAAACTTCACCTACAGGAGCATGCTAATGTCACTAATGAAATGTGGAGGTTTTGATATTGTCCTTAAATCTTTTAGGACTTCTTGAATGCATTAAAGAGTTATGGAAAGTCATATATGTGTTACAAAATAGTATAATTGGAATGTGGTCTCAGTCATGCCTGTGTATAGAGAGTGATCATCTACAGTTGATGTCACAAGATGCAAATATGCCTTGAAGAGGTGTTTAACAATTAATCATCTCCTTTTTGAGTTTATTTTTTATTTTATAGGTCCAAACAAACCCCTTGATGTTTATAGCTTCACAAGAGGGTGTCAAATCAATGAATAGAGGGTTAGACTGTCTTCAGGCCCTTTTGTTCCAAAATGACCAAAATAGAGGCCTTAGGGGGTTTGATAGGCCTCTCAAATTACATTTTCAAAGGGTTTTGAACCCTAAAATTTAAATAAAATGTATTCTCTATATCGAACAAAGGATCTACCAATTTTTGAGGAGAAAGAGTGGAGGAATACCTAAGTTTAAGAGGGTTAAAACCATCCTAAAACACACTGAAATGAGTTAGTGAAGTCTACATGATTTTGAGGGAGGTTTTACCTTGCAACACCTATGGAGAGTCCTAAGCTATGCCAAGGGAGGGGAAAATTTTAAAATGTTCCAAAAGTTACATCTAAACAAATTGGTCATGAATGAAGATATATTTAGGTGAACTGACATACTAGGCCTGTACCATATCCATATAACAGGGTAAAGTTGCACCTACAGCTGGGTCATTAGGCAGTGGTCATCTTTGCAAGTTTGACACTATTTTGGAGATTTAAATATGATTAAAATGGAACGGTTGGAAAAATATTTTATTTGTACAATATTTTCAATCCTCAAGGGAGTTTCAAGAATCCCATGGTGAGCTATAGCCCCTTAATGGACTAAGATAGAGATCATAGGAAAATCAAAGACTGAGCTAGGACTATGATGTTTTTAACTATATAGGGTGGATTCAAGGTGATAATAATTATTAATAACTTTAATATGACTCTTATTAAAGTTTCATCTACCCTATGGCCCTAATCAAACCTAGAAGAGTGACCTACAACCAAGCAAAGGAGACTGTGGAAGGCAGTGGGTAGTGTTAAGCATTGGAAGTGATAGTAGGGTCTAAGAGCCAAAATTAATGACTTAAAAATGAACATGAAAATTTATTATATAATATACATATGGTATTTATCATCTTGATGAGACCTCAAAAGGAAGATATCTACAAGAAAGCACCTCTGTTTACTGTGACAGTTAGGCAGGGTCCTAGTTTGTGAGGGTAAGATGTGAGTTGGACTACCTAGAAAGGAAGAGAGGGACTCAATAATATTAATATTAATAATTAACATAAAATGGATGTGATATAATTCCCATACATTAAAAATACACCTAAATATCCTTCTCTTAGTATAATTCACTCAGTCCATACAAGTAAGTTGAAAAACCCTTGGCTCAAAGGAGTAAACTGAGTTTCACTAACAAGAAAGGTTTTTTTTGATTTAAAAGGTTAAAAAATAATTAAATAATCATGTATAGATTATATAAATATATTAATATCATGATGGAGTTTTTATAGAATCATCTACAAGGAGGTTTGGTCAAAAGTATGCAAAAACAAGGTTTTTGCCCGCTTTTTTGAGGAGATTGAGATGGTTAGACCCCCTAACCATGGAATTTGAAAAAATAATTTGGTAAAATTGGTAATTATTAAATTTTTAAACATCCCAAATACTAATTTTTCACAAAAAAAAGGAATAATACTCTTTATTTTGTCTCAGGGGTAAGGTGCTCCCTGCATGCACAAGAATGGCAGTTTTGGGAAAAAGTGAGGAATGGTGAAATAGAGATCAATTAGATAAGTTAATAAGGTTTTAATATCTATGGAAAACATTTATTAACATAATAAACTAGTATATAAGGTTATATTTCTAATAATGTGGTCTAGACAAGAAGGCCTACAGGCAGACCTAGTAAAGAAGCATGTAAATCTAGCCCCAAATGCAAGGTCATTCCAAATTATAACACTTGAAAAGAATTATAGAGTTTTGGATAATTAATATGGGATTTAACATGATTTTTTAAAGATATTAAATTGTCTGTTAAGTGCAAAAAATATTCTTTTAGTTTAAAATATGCAAGCAGGCTCATCGGTAGGGTATAGGCCTTGTCCCAAAACAGGGGTCATTTCCATTTTTAGCTCTTGGTGAGATATCCAAGGGAGTGTATCATGTTTATAGGTTTTATATATATATATATATATATATAGGTGATGAAACCTTTGTTTTTTAATTAAACTCCACAAGAAACCATTTCTATCCTTAGATATGCTCAGACCCTCATAGGAAGCATGAAAACCACTTGAAGGTCAACTTTAGTCACTCATATCTCTCATAATCCTTTGCATGGTAGAATTATATATTAAAGGAATTTTAAGGGGGTCCTTAATAATCCATAAGTGTAATTTTATTATAATTCCAATGTCAAACCTTTATGAATAAAGGTTAAGAGTACAAACCACTCAAAACCCTTGCAAACCCTACATAAGAACCCGATTGAGAATAAGAGGCAAATGAAGCATCGAGATGAAGGGGAAAGGCCATGAAAACACTACATAGACTCTTCATGTGTAACTTATGTGTATGGATATATACATAATAGGGCAAAACATGGCTTATTTTGACCTTTTTATGTGTTTTTTAGGCTTGGGAAGGTTTCAAAAAACCAAATCACTTTTTGAGGGAAGATTAGGAATTTTTATAAGTCCTCATGGTAATTATATCAGGTATCTCAACTCCTAAGTGTGCATACCATCTCTCCCATTTTAGCCAGTCTAGTGAGCCATCTAGTGAACACTTAGGGAAAGTGGTAAAAATCAACTAGGGAGGCATTTTAAAGATTTTTTCTTGAAACTAATGACATAGACACTTTTGAAAAGTTTCATCCCTCCTTTTTCATGGATTATTTTTAAAAATTGGAAGTTTTTTTTGTGCCAAGTGTGGGAGGTGCATGGAAAGGAGCCATTTTGAGACTACCAAGAATGATTTTGCATGGCCAAAGGAATAGGAATAGTTAGGGGATAATCCAATGCATGTGATGGATTCTTTATAACCCCTCCTAGTCAGGACCATCATCAAACTTTACCATATTCAATGATAAGACATTTTGGGAAGGTAAATCATAAAGGTAGTTTTATATGTCAAGTTTGAAGGTTTTGTGCCACTTTTCACAATTCTTATGACTTATTTTGGATAATTAGACCTCATAAAATGTCATGAATCACCCCACCCTCTTACACATTAAATTTTAACTAACTTTCTCAAGTTTACACATGTCCAAGTGACCTTTGGACTTCCTTTGCTTGATTCTCCTCTCAAGGCTATAAATATGCATTCTCTTGGCTCTTTTGAGTAGCCTCCATCGGTTAATGGGGAAACTCTAACCAAATTTGTATTTGAAAGACTCTTTAATAAATATACAAGTTATTTTTCCACTCACATATTTTTCTATTGAGTATAGATTTGAATCTTGTTGATATTGTCTAGTGAAAGAGTTGTTTTTCTAGAATGTCAATCTTGGTCATCTACCAATGTGCCAAAAGGGATGTTGTTGTAGGTCTTTGTTATTATTCTTTCCTAGGTGTATAGGTGTCTTATAAGTGTTTGATGTTTTTATTCACTTCATTTTATCATCCATCACCCTCTTAAGTGTCAAGTACCTTCTTGGATCTAACTTATTAAATACTGATGTGACAATACATTCTATGTTGTGAGTTTGTGTGAGATAGTCTTGGTTGCCTTTAAGTAGTGCATTTTCAGTCAAGTATGAGGATAATACATACTTTCTCATCACCATCTTTTTTTTTCTTATTTTTTTTCCTAATCCTTTTTTATCTACAAATTTTTATTTTTTTTTAACTAAAGGGGTAAAAATTTATTGAAATCAAAGAAAACACGGAAATTACAATTCTTTGTCCTGGCTCACTAGTTGAGCCAGTTTCTGAAAATGATTCAAAGGAAGCATCCTAGTATCAAAAATACTCCAAGACAGACCGTATTCCGAGGCCCATTTGGCCAGACAGTCTGCAACTCTATTCCGTTCACGAGGAATGTACTGAAAAACCACCGATTCCAGGGATGTACAGAGTTGAAGAATTTGTTTAGTCACAGAGGCCAATTGCCAATCCACATTAGCAGAGATCCGGCCATTGAGAAGATTGAAAATTACCTGTGAATCTGCCTCACATATGATCCTTTGCCAACCCAATTGGCAGCATTTTTGCACAGCAGTAAGAATCGCCTGTGCTTCCATAAGGTTGTTTGTATGGAAGCTGATATAATACAAAAAGACAAACCTGATCTCACCTGAACAGTCCCGTGCAACTCCTCCTATGCCTGCTGCTCCAAGATTCCCCCTAGAGGAACCATCCGTGTTTATCTTCATTACGCCTTCAGTAGGGGGCGACCAATGCCCAGACCGATTAGCAGGATGTTGATGGCGCCTGGGAGTACAAGTCCGTCGCACTAGAGGTGCCCAAAATGGACTGTCGGCTGAAGGCGCGACCAGGTGCGCGTGGATGGCAGCCTCCCCTGGGTCCAACACCCCAACATCTTCACACCTGGCGCATAGTGTTTCTTGGACAGACTTCATAATTCACTCCCACACAATCTTTGATTCCAGTGAACTGTCTTGGAATAACCTCCTGTTACGCTCCAACCAGATGTTCCAAAGAATGAAGGAAGGCCCAATTAGCCACGCAATTTGGAGAATAGGGGATTTGGCAGGTGAGTGTCCCAATCGGTCCCAGAAATCAATCATAGAGGTCGCATGCCAGCATGGGCATTCCCACAGGGTCCACCACAAGTGCCAAATTTCTCTGACAAAATAGCACTGGAAGAAGAGATGAGTAGTGTTCTCTTCGTCACCTCAGCATAACAAGCACATGGACGGTCCTTGGAAGCCTCGCTTGCAGAGGTTCTCCCAAGTAAGAACTCTATTATAAGTCAAAACCCAGAGGAAAAAATTGCATTTAGGCCATGAGAAAGAATTCCATACACGTTTCCACCACGAGCACTGCATATTACCGAAAGCTTGCTTTGTCAAAGCATGATAGCCAGAAGAGACAGAGTACTGTCCAGAAGGGGCTGCTCCCCAAGCCAGGACATCACTACCCTGTAGTAAATTGCACCTTCTATCAGCCAGAATATGGGACAGCTCTAACCTCTCTTCCATCGATCCCCTCGGCGGCCAATCTGAAGAATTTTTCCACCTGTACCCAATTGTCGTACCCAGGTTGAAAGCCTCTTTGTAATGTGCCACCGTGCTCCAACCAGCTTCAATGAAAGACTCACATAGGCCCTGTAAGTGTGGGTGAGAGGAAATGAGAGGACGTTGTCCATCCCATGAGTCACTCCAAAAGAGAGCTTTAGTACCACTGTTGCAAATCCAGAAGAGACTTTGTTTCACAAGATGAGCTCCATGCTTAAGGGTATCCCATACCATGGAGCCTCTACCTTCAATAGGCATTCTAGCAATATCTAACGGATCAATCCCAGGAAAGTATTTGTGGGAGAGGATCTTGGCTCACAAGTGAGAATGACTAGAGCACCACCTCCAGTAAAGTTTGGCAGCCAGAGCTTGGCTAGACCAGATAGCTGAGCGCAAGCCAAGGCCACCCTCTCTCTTCGGTCGGCACACGATATCCCATTTGATCAGACTCCAGTGAGTACCTTGCAAGTTACCGTTCTAGAGGAATTTTTGTGAGAGAGCATCAAATTCTTTGAGGAAATACATCAGAGCGGCCTGCACCATGCTCCTGTATATGGGGAGGGCCTGGATCATGGATTGCAGGAGAATCACCCTACCAGCTGTAGACAGCCACCTATGGGTCCAGTGGTTCACTTTCTGACTTAATCTATCCAGCACATTTTGCCAAAAAAGGTACGGTTGTCTTCCCAACACAATAGGAACTCCTAAGTAAGTGAGGGGGAGACTCTGAATCTGAAACCTCAGGATAGCAGCAATCCTCCTCTGAATGGATTCAGGAGTATGAAAGAAAAGGAGAGAGGACTTGTGATCATTAATTTTTTGTCTAGAGGCAGCAAGATAAGTATCAAGGATAAGCTGAAAAGCCTCAGCTTCCTGAATTTGGGCTCTCCCAATAAGAGCGGTGTCATCAACAAACTGGAGATGCGTCAGCACAGTCAAACCATTCCCCCATCTCCATCCATGAAGCAGGTTTTGGGAAACACGAGCTTTGATGAGCCATCCAAGTCCCTCGGCCAAGATAATAAACAGGTACGGAGAGAGCGGGTCCCCTTGGCGCAGACCTCTAGAAGCTCTAAACAACTCAGTAGTTTTTCATCTACAAATTGATAGACAAAGAAGAGCTTCAAATAGTGCATCAAGGGGAGTTAGCCCCTCATCTAGAGATTCATTTCTCAATATTGGCACCCATAGCAATAGAAATTTCTCCATGGTGCCACTTGGATAAGGAGAATTAGGCATATCTTCAAGGGTTCAAATCCAAGTGTCAACAATTTTTAGCATGCTCGGTGGGGCTTAGAAGTCCTAGAAGATTGTCCAAGATTGGTGCTAGTCTTGACATAGTTGTAACTACAAGAGCATCTACAATCAATACCTAGAGACTCCATTGAATATTTCAAGTATTTGGTTAATGATGAGTTCCTAATTTCCATGCCAAAGGTAACCATTAGGTTTTTTGCTAAAGATACAGTTTTTGATTTTGTACAACTACCTCCATATTCTACCAAAAGGCTTAGGTTTGTGAATACCCATCCATATTATAGAGATTTGGTGTTTAAGAAGACTAAGTTTTGGTTGTATTAAACTCCCAACATCTATAACTCTCATTCCAAGATGCATATGAATCCACATTTTATATATTTCACTAGATCTTCCCCTTTGAATCTAGCCCAATATGATCAAATTCTAGGAGTAGCCCTTAAGAGTGTTCCATCTTTTAGTGGGGATGGTGTTATTACTGCCATTGAACATATTAGAAACATAGAAAGCTTTTGTAGTATCCATAACATTACCCAAGAGAATGTGGCTATTATATTTTTGGCTTTGTCCTTCAAAGGTAAAGTTTTGGATTTGTATGGTACCTTAGCTCAAAACTCCATTGGCACATGGGATGAATTGAGAGATTTATTAACTAAGAGGTTTGGGTAGAAGAGTGACCGCTTGTCTCTAACTGAGAAATTGATTACTATTAATATGGTACCACATGAGTTTATGTAGGATTTTAACACTATATTTAAAAAAACATGGGATAGGATCCCAACTCTTGTGATACCTACTCCAAATTATGCCTTTTTATACTACCTAAAAGCATTAAATAGTGATGTGTCTATGATGATTTAGTCTATGGGTGGGAATATACTCACTACTACATATGATATAGCCATATATTTTGAGAATTTCCTTATCTAAGAAGGGAATATTTCTTTGAGGCCTCCCATGCCATTATTTCCTGATTTGCAGCCCCTTAGTCAATTTGCATCACCTACCTTGGCTCCTTTGCCTAGCAATGAGAAATCTACTATTATTCCTTCAAATTAGATTCATGAAGTCAAAATCTTGTTACAAAGTGTTGATAAAGATTTTTTGGCCCTCAAGAGACAACGAGCCCATGACTATAGACCATACCAAACCTACAACTAGTTTGTACAAACCAATAAACCTCTTTTCCAAGGTAATGCTCAATGACAAGATCAAATCACCTCAATTAGGCCTAATCAAAGCTATAATCCTAATTCTCCTTCATATTCTAAATACCTTATTCCCACTCAAAATAACCTTGTCCAAAAATATCCATGCTATCTGTTGGTTAAATATTTTGTCGATCATCGTACTGATAAACAAAATAGGTCTGATCAGCCAAAGTAGGAAGATTAGTCATCCAAATCTGTAGGTTCACCACATCAAAAGGGGACTAATCTCTCCTCTCATCAAGGGGAGGTTCCCTATATATATAGATATATATATATATATATATATATATATATATATATATATATATATATATATATATATATATATATATATATATATATATATATATATGTATGTATATGTATGTATGTATGTATGTATGTAAACAGAAAATAATACTCAAGGGTAGGATAAATCATCCATCTCTCTTCTTTCAGAGATGATGCATACAAATCAAAGGAGAAATCTTAGGGATAATGACAGAAAGCACTCCTCTTCTTTCAAAAGTACCATTCAACAAACCAAAAGAATCTTTCTGGTAGTAATTGCAAAATATAACCAGGGTCATAGTAACCAACAAATTGAGATGTAGCACAAATTCTCTACCTAAATTGCCCAAGAGTGAGATACAAAGGACAATGAGGGCACAAAGTCATCCCAAGGTCCTTTACACAGAAACAAAAATAAAACACACTAAAGGCAATTGTGGGGGCACAAATTCTCTCCAAGTTGGCTTCAAGACACCTTCCTGACTATTTTCGCTAATTTTGCTTATTGAATTAAAGGAACAGAAAATATATTAAGGAAAAAGACATAAGAACAATTTCCCTAACAACAAAGATATTACAGCACAAAGTCTGAAAAGTCACTTGCTTTCTTATTCCAATAACAAAATATGATCAACAATCTGAGCTCAAAGTCTCAGTAATGCCTTTCAATTTGGGCAGAGTTTTGTTTCTTACAATTAGAGAGAGATCCTTTCACAATAGCAAGAGAGTCCCTTATTTATCCTCTTCAATAAGGACTTAAGAATAGTAACACATCATGTTGCATTGAATTTTGTTAAGAAGACAAGCTAGAATTTAGGGGCATTTACCCATTTGCTTTTCTCAATGCAGAGAAATGAGTCACGCTATTGAAAGTTTGCATCTTTCAATATCCACCTGGTGGTCTACTTTTAGAAACATATTTGATGCACAAATGTTTTTTATCCTTCCTCATCGTTCCTCCTTTTCTGGTTAATTGAATCGGGTCCTTGATTCAATTTGATGCTTTGTTCCTTAGTCACTTCCTGTTGATCTTGGCCAATGGCTATTTCATTGTCACAACTTTGATGTCTGTGAGCACGTCACTTTCCTCAGTAATTCCTTTGGATTTTTCATTTGATCTTTCCTAGAGGTGACCTGCCCTTCAGGGCCTTGAGAAATGGTCTGCTTTGGGTTGGGAAGAGCCCACTGCAAGGGTATCTACCCTTCAGGTGGTCTTCAGATGGCGTTCGGGCTTCTTTCTTCAAGTGGGTCGCTAAGTTCTTTGGCTCTTCTATAAGGCTTTTCAAAATTAATGGCTATTTTATGAACTTTGAAATTGATGTTTGCGCACTCGTCACTACATTTGAATTTTCAACGGCTAGTTCGTTGTTCTTGACTTTGACATCTTTGAGTGCGTCACCCCTTGGATTTTCTTTGGCTTTCTCTTGATTCGGCCTTTTCTGCTACTTGCTTCCTTTAGATTTCTTGTTTTGCATCCTCCTGAAGGGAAGGTGACCCTTCAGCTTTGGGGAAGTGTCCTTTAATTTGGCAGTTGAGAGTCCCCTACAAGGGCACGTGCCCTTTGGGGTCTTTTGGCAGCCTTTTGTCTTCGGAGTCCTTCGAAACTTTCTCGTAAACTTTTTTTGTGGACATTTTCTTGCGGACAAAAATTCTGCAAGAATTGTTTCGGCTACTTTGTCTTTGGCCTTCAGAAATTCTTTCAGGCTTTTCTCCTGCAGCTTCCATGAATTTATTCAGACTTTTTGTCCAAAGGAATTCCTTTGGATAGAAGTCTGAAAGAATTTATTTTCTTGCCTTAGTCTTTCCACCGAGCTTTGCTCGCTGCCCTTCGCAAGGGTATCTAGGCCTTGGTTCATTGCCCTCTGCAAGGGTATCTGATCCTTTGGCTTTGGGTCAGCCCCTTGAACCTACCAATTGAACCAACCGACTGAACCAACTTTCGTTCAATGGTTTAATGGTTCATTCCCTTTGACCGCTTGAACCAAGATTCTTTGAAACAAGCCTCATTGAACCCGCTAAACCTTGAACCTTGAAGCCGTTGAACCTTTGAACCAAAGTGGTTCAATGGTTTAATCAGTTCATTATTTTTATTTGGCTAAGTCCTTTTGATCTTTTTGAACCAAATGTGTTGAACCATTTAGTCATTGAACCTGTTGAGCCTATTGAACCTTTGAACCAAAGTGATTCAATGGTTCAACAGTTTAATGATTCAGGCATCAAAAACTTGTTCTTTTGATTGAACCTACCTGTGGAAGCCTTTGAACCTGTTGAACCATTAGTCCATTGAACCTGTTGAACTCTTGCTGCTGATGTTGAACCTTTGAATCTATTGAACCTGTTGAACCAAAATGGTTCAAGGTTCAATGGTTCAATGGTTCAATCCTTGCTTAGAAGCTTGTCGATGAACTCTTTTGGTTAAGCCTTGTCATTGAACCAACTTTGAAATCACCTAAGTATTAAGAGCTTGCTTCTTTCCTACAGAGTCCGTAGAAATCAACCTATGAAGTCCGTTGAACTTGGCCTGTAGAGCTCGTAGATTTTCTTCCTGTAAAGTCCGTAGATTTAAGCATGTAGAGTTCGTAGATTTAAGCCTATAGATTCCATAGATTGAAGCCTACAGAGTCCATAGATTTTTGAGAAGCTTGAAAAATGAGGAATTTGAATGCTAAAGACAAATTTTGAGAAGGGAAGAGATTATTTTGGTCTGAGAAACCAAAATAGTTCAAATGTTATCCCAAAAATGAGTGATATTTTTGGGGAACAACAACTGGCTCCAGTTGGGGAACTTCTATCAATTATAAAAAAGAATTGAAGGGAGTAGAATCTATAATCTCCATTGTCTTCATGTGTACCATTGGGCTATTCAGTCATGTTACCCAAAAATGAAAGGCATCAAAAATGGAAACAAAAAAAATAGAACAGAATTAAAAACTATACAAATATACATATGTACAGATGTAATGATCTGATACTTCAAGAGTTAAAGTGTTTTAGATACTGCTTCCTGAGAGGTAGTGAAAATAGTGCTCTATCCTAATAAACTAGCAAGAAGACATTTTGTCCCCAAAAATGATGACGAGCGAATGGAACTCTCCACCAAGAAACCAATTTTTTGTGTCTTCCTCTTGGTTTTTTCTTCTTCTTGCCCCATGGCAGGATGTGGTCTTCAATTTGAAAGCCATAACTCCTTGCTTTCTTGGTGAATGGTTCCTTTGCTTGATTTTTATTTACAACAGCATGGTCCATTACCATAATTGGTTATTCTTCTGGTTTAGTCCAGCACATGATTGGATTGTCCACATCAAACTCCTGGCAAACTATCAGCTTAGTATCTCCTTTGATGTGAAGGAGTTTGATCTCTTTATCTTGAGCAATCTTCAATCCGAGCAATAGAGATTCACATCCAGCTGTGTTGTTGGTGTTGCTGAATTACAAATTACATGAAAAAAGAATATCTCCTTGAGGAGATATCAACACAGTCCTCACTCCATCATTGGTGGAAGAATTTATGCCATCATATTCTAGGATCCAAGCATCATCAGAAGCTGATCTTCTATCAGATTTCTCTTCATTAGAGATGGAAGATCCTTCCTTATTTATATTGTGCCCTACCAATTCCCCTGACATCTTATTTGGATCAATTCCTAGATTGTCAGCTACAGGACTTTTGTCTGTAGAAACATGAACATTCTTTGTGGTCAAGAAATAATTACTCCTACCTGAAGACTCAAACAGAATTTGTGCTGCAGGGACCGACGTTTGGGTGACCACATATTTTGCCTCTTTTTTAGGGAGCAACCTCTTCATTACACTTTGGACAGGGATCTTTGCCTCAGACAGGTCCATGCTTAGTTCTCCTCCCATGTCCTTGCAAAAATTTCATCCAAGCAAAATGCCATAGGATGCTAGGACGTCAGCCACCAAGACAGTCATCTTGATTCTCTTGTCTGGAAACATTGTAAATGCAAATTGGGCATCTTTGATTTGCCCTAGTAGTGGTACTTGCTTGTTCTCCATGGAGAAACATCTCCTAAAGGTTTTGGTCAGTGTGAGACCTAGAGACTCAACTACTTTAGCAGGCATGACATTGTCAGATGCCCTGAAATCAATGATGCAATTGTTGAGTTGATAACCATTTATCAATAAGGAAACATAGAAAGGTTTTATTTTCCCAGCGGCAATTGGAGGAGTAATGACAAGATTATTTGGAATGGGCATGTTCTTTGGGGAATCAGGAGTTACTTTTTTAGCTTCTTGTCCTATAGGGACAGTTTGGTTCTTGACACATTGAACCAACTTATCCAATTGATCAGGATTGGACTAAAAATATTCAAATTCAGACATTTGTATTTTTTTCTTCTTAACATGATCAATTATGTCAAATGGCTGAATTGGATTAGGAACAGAGGAAGATATTTCAACCTTTTGAATTTTAGGAGGGATGGGAGGAAGGTTGGTTTGCAAAATTGAAGTAGAAGGTGAAGCTGAAATTGATGTACTTACCTTTTGGGTGATCACCAGACCCTTTGACTAGAAAGGCAGAGTGGTTCCACACTTAGAAATTGTAATTGTTGGTTGAGGTTGCTCCTCTGTCTTCTTTTTATCATCTTTCTAGACTGATTGGTTCTTAGACCTAGTAAACACTGCATATGATCCATCAATAGCTTCTCCTTTGCTTTTGGGTTCATCCCAGTAATTCAAAAAACCAATGTGGGAGTTACCATCTGATTCTTCTTGATCCTCTGTGAAGAGATCAGCATCATTTTCTTACTCAAACATAGGTTGGAAAGAGAAAGCATGTTCTGTTTCCAAATATCCAACTGCTGAGTTGGTTGAAGGAGCTTCAAGGGCAAGTTTCCCTTGTGGGAGAGGAAGACGATCTGGCTGCCCTTGATTCCTGGCAGCATTGCCTTGATATGACTAATTTAGAAATGTCCTTCTTGGCATATCTTTATATGAAGGAGCAGAAGACATACCTTGTGCCATTTGTCTTTTCAAGGCTAGCAGTTCATTTGTCAACTTTTGCACCATTGGATCAGTGGTGCCTGTAGATGAATATTTAGAAGATGATGAGGGTTTATTTTTGTTTGGATCTCTTCTTATCTTTCCTATTAAGATGAGATCATCTTCTACCTCAGTGGCCAAAAATTGAGCTACAGCAAGATCTATTTGACCAGCACGTCTCAAGAGAAAACTTACTTCAGGTAACTGAGAATTAATGAAGAAGCATTTGAGATTCTCAGCTGAAGGTCAAGCAATTACAGGAATCATGTTCCTCAATTTATCAAATTTGGCTATGAAGTCTCTCATTGGTTCATGAGGCTCTTTCTTCATCTATGTGAGTTGAGCCAGAAGTGCATGTGCATCTTCTACAGGTTTGAATCTAGCTTCAAACTTAGCTTTGAGGGTATTCCAATCAATTATTGACCAAGCCTGTAGATGATAAAACTAATCTGTAGCAGCACCTTGTAATGTTTATACAAATAGCTTGACTGTTACATCTCAAATTCTACTCAATTACGCCACAGGCTATGCTGAAGACTGTAATGTGTTCATCAGGATGAACTTTCCCATCACCATAGAATTTGGGAAAATTCTTCCTTGAACTGTGTGGAAGCTCATGTAGAGGTGGAGTAAGATTGAGAGGACCAAAATAATTACCCCAGGGGCCTTGAACTGCCATTATATGACTATGAAAAGGAGGAATAACAAATCTCAGAGGGGTAATTATTGGCAAAGCTTTATCAACAGTAGAAGTGGATACTTTGTTTGGCAATGGAGATCTGACTTTAGTAAGAGGCGAGATGGTGAAGGAAACAGATCAAAATTACTTTGCTATACCAACTTGAATACAGGATCAACAATACCTTTAGCCCTTTGGCTTCGTGTATACCTTGAATCTGCCAGTTTGTGAAACAAAAATGGAAAAGAATTGACCTTGCTTTAGTTTGAAGCTTGAGGCTTTAAATTGTGCTTTCTTTCTCGATTAGTGTGGAGGTGAATGGTAAGGTTATAATAATAATGGGTAAAACACAGAAATAAAATGGAGTCTATAATGGATAATGGTAGAGATTGATTTCATCTAAAACTTGAGGTTTCAGAATGCACATAACTATATCCCCAGCAGAGTCACCAAAAACTGTTGGGTGAGGCTCGGAGGAAAATTTTAACAATGGGAAAACACTAGAGCAGGTGATTCTTCCATAGTGGAGTACAATGGATAGGTTATAACAATAATGGGTTATATCCCCAATAGAGTTGCCAAAAACTATTGGTTGAATATATTGTTGATCAGCGTAATGATAAACAAAATAGGTCTGATCAGCCAAAGTAGGAAGATTGGTCATCCAAATCTGTAGGTTCACCACATCAAAAGTGGACTAATATCTCCTCTCATCAAGGGGAGGTTCCCTATAGATATGCTATATATATATATAAACAAAAAATAATACTCAAGGGTAGGATAAATCATCCATCTCTCTTCTTTCAAAGATGATGCATGTAAATCAAAAGAGAAATCTTAGGGATAATGACAAAAAGCACTCCTCTTCTTTCAGAAGTATCATTCAACAAACCACAAGAATCTTCTTGGTAATAATTGCAAAATGTAACCAAGGTTGTAGTAACCAGCAAATTGAGATGTAGCACAAAGTCTCCACCTAAATTGCCCAAGAGTGAGATAAGAAGGACAATGAGGGCACAAAGTCATCCCAAGGTCCTTTACACATAAACAAAAAGAAAACACACTAAAGGCAATTGTGGGAGCACAAAGTCTCTCCACAGTTGGCTTTAGGACGCCTTCTTGACTATTTTCACTAATTCTGCTTATTGAATTAAAGGAACAGAAAATATATTAAGGAAAAAGACATAAGAACAATTTCCCTAACAAAGATATCACAGCACAAAGTTTGAAAAGTCACTTGCTTTCTTATTCTAATAACAAAATATGATCAACAATCTGCGCTCAAAGTCTTAGTAATGCCTTTCAATTTGGGTAGAGTTTTGTTTCTTACAATCAGAGAGAGATCCTTTCACAAAGCAAGAGAGTCCCTTATATAGCCTCTTCAAGAAGGACTTGGGAATAGTAACACATCATGTTGCATTGAATTTTGTTAAGAAGATAGACTAAAATTAATGGGCATTTACCCATTTGCTTTTGTCAATGCAGAGAAATGAGTCATGCTATTAAAAGTTTGCATCTTTCAATATCCACCTGGTGGTCTACTTCTAGAAACATATTTAATGCACAAATGTTTATGATCCTTCCTCATCGTTCCTCCTTTTTGGGTTAATTAAATCGAGTCCTTGATTCAATTTGATGCTCTTTTCCTTAGTCGCTTCCTACTGATCTTGGCCAATGGCTATTTCATTGTCTCAACTTTGACGTCTGTGGGCACGTCACTTTCCTCAAAAATTCCTTTAGCTTTGTCATTTGATCTTTCCCAGAGGTGACCTGCCCTTTGGGGCCTTGAGAAACAGTCTGCTTTGGATTAGGAAGAGCCCCCCACAAGGGTATCTACCCTTCAGGCGATCTTTGGATGGCCTTCGAGCTTCTTTCTTCCGATGGGTCACTAAGTTCTTTGGCTCTTCTTTAAGGCTTTTCAAAATCAACAGCTATTTTATGAACCTTAAAATTGACATTCATGCACTCGTCGCTACATTTGAATTTCCAACGGCTAGTTCATTGTTCTTGACTTTGACATCTTTAGGTGCATCACCCCTTGGACTTTCTTCAGCTTTCTCTTGATTCAGCCTTTTATGCTACTTGCTTCCTTCGGATTTCTTGTTTTGCATCCTCCTGAAGGGAAGTTGACCCTTCGGCTTTGGGGAAGTGTCCTTTAATTTGGCAGTTGAGAGTCCCCCGCAAGGGCACCTGCCCTTAGGGGTCCTTTGGTGGCCTTTTGTCTTCGGAGTCCTTCAGAGCTTTCTCGCAAACTTTTTTGGTGGACATTTTCCCTCAAACAAAAAGTCTGCAAGAATTGTTTTGATTGCTTTGTCTTTGGCCTTCGAAAATTCTTTTCGGCTTTTCTCCTGCAGCTTCCCTGAATTTCTTCAAACTTTTTATCTGAAGGAATTCCTTCAGATAGAAGTCTGAAAGAATTCATTTTCTTGCCTTAGTCTTTCTGTCGGGCTTTTCTCGCTGCCCTCCTCAAGGGTATCTAGGCCTTGGTTCACCACCCTCTGCAAGGGTATCTGATCCTTTGGCTTTGGGGTAGCCCCTTGAACCTACCAATTGAACCAACTTTGGTTCAATGGTTCATTCCCTTTGACCACTTGAACCAAGATTATTTGAAACAAGCCTCGTTGAACCCATTGAACCTTGAACTTTGAACCCATTGAACCTTTGAATCAAAGTGGTTCATTGGTTCAACGGTTCAATCGGTTCATTCTTTTTATTTGGCTAAGTCCTTTTGATCTTTTTTAAACCAAACATGTTGAACCATTTGGTCATTGAACCTGTTGAACCTTTGAACCAAAGTGGTTCAATGGTTCAACGGTTCAATGATTCAAGCGTCAGAAACTTGTTCTTTTAATTGAACCTGCCTGTGGAAGCCTTTGAACCTGTTGAACCATTAGTCCATTGAACCTGTTGAACTCTTGTTGTTGATGTTAAACCTTTGAATCTGTTGAACTTGTTGAACCAAGATGGTTCAAGGTTCAACGGTTCAATGGTTCAATCCTTGCTTAGAAGCTTGCCAATGAACTCTTTTGGTTGAGCCTTGTCATTGAACCAACTTTGAAATCACCTAAGTATTGAGAGCTTGCTTCTTTCCAGCAGAGTCCATAGAAATCAACCTGTGAAGTCCATTGAACTTGGCCTACAGAGTCTGTATATTTTCTTCCTACAGAGTCCATAGATTCAATCCTGCAGAGTCCTTAGATTTAAGCCTGCAGAGTCTATAGATTTAAGCCTGCAGAGTCCGTAGATTTTTTAGAAGCTTGAAAAATGAGGAATTTGAATGCTTATTACAAATTTCAAGAAGGGAAGAGATTATTTTGGTCTGAGAAACCAAAATAGTTCAAATGTTGTCCCAAAAATGAGTGATATTTTTGGGGAACAACCCATCTTTTGCGCAAAACCAAGAGCAAGTTGCTTATGCAAATGAGATGCAAAACCAAATCATGGTAATGCAAGGAAACCAAGTACCACAAGTTCCAAATATTGAGATATAAATGCAACATGAGGTGGAAAATGTCCAAGTATAGTCTAATTCTACTCTCATAAATCACTTGGATAGAGATTTTTGTGCCATAAATCATTTGGCAAATCCAAACAACATCAATGCTAGTGTATCTTCCAACACTAGATCCAAAAGGAGGGCTATTGAAGAAGATTAAGGGGCCAATCAATGACCTATTTTGACCCATTCATCATCTCCAATGGTGAGTGGGTCTAATATATCTCCTAAAGTACAAAAAAATTAGAGATTTCCAAACATGAAGTCAGCTCCTACACCTCCACCTCTACAAGGTACATCACAAAGTGTTATTGCTCCCAAAGAGATTCCTAAGTTAAGTAATCCTTCTGTTAATGTGGTGGAACAAATGAATAAGCTTCACATGAATATCTCATTGTGGGACTCTTTGAAAATACTAGGGTTGAAATATATACTCAAAAAGGAATTCCATGGATTGGGTATGCAAACCAGCCCATCTAGAAGTGACAATGTGGTTCGAGTTAATGGAGCTCAATATATTGATGGTCAAGTGAAAAAGAATAAAAAATATCCTCCTTTATATCTATCTATAATCATTGGTGATTTCTTGGTTCACAATTTTATCATAGATAGTGGGGCTAGTACTTCAGTCTTGCCCAAATGTATAGCAGATAAACTAGGCCTCAAATATGAGCCAATGACTAAGGGAGTCTTGCAATTTGATGGATCACCAACCAAGACTTTGGGGTTAGTGAAAGACTTGAATTTAATCCTTCATGATTGTCCCACTTTTTATATTCCTCATGATGTGGTGGTGTCATATTTACCTCCATACTTTGCCCTTTTCTTGTCAAGAGATTTTTTAGCTAAGATAGGTGGGTATTTGGTAGCTAACTAGTCCTACATGGTGTTTAAGACAAAGTATGGTCATAAGGTGAAAATTGAGTCAAAACATATTTATAAAAATCACTTGGAACCCTACTCACCTAAGCTGGCAAATGTTAACTATGCCACCACTGATGAAGAGGAACTTCACATTTATCAATCTCCATCATATTCCCTTGAAGGAGTTTCTAATTTATTCCTAGATGAATGGGGAAATGAACATTATGATCATGATCCTTACAATTTTATTGAAGACTATGGTCTTGGGGTATACTATATGCATGAGGACTCTTTCATACCCAATCTAGTGAAAAAAAGTGAGGATGTGAATGGTTTATGGCAGCTCTTCTTTAATGGGTCTAGAAGCAAGATTGGGGTAGGTGGTGGAGAAATGTTTGTTTCACCCTCTAAATAAAGGTACTATTCAACCTTTATATTTCAATTATCATGCACTTGTAATGTAGCAAAATATGAGGCATCTATTGGAGCTCAATTTGATGTTCCAAGAGGTATAAAGGAAGACAACAACCAACCTCATCTAAAGGTGATTTGTTAGGCCCTCCATATCGGATAATGTCACTAATTGGAAAGTGTTTGAGAGTGATAAAAAAATATCTATTTTTATAAAAGAGGAGGTTGAGATCTCTACTAAAAATCAGTCCAAGCTACAACAACAATATGGAGGGAAGATTGTCCAATTAAAGCCTAACAAGCTTCCCAATGTCCGAGTGACTCTTGAAAGCATTTTCAATGAGGATGACCAGATAAAGAAGGAGAAGGTAAGAATGTATACAAATAAAGAGAACTATGAAAGGGTAGAAATCTTCAAAGACAAGCTACTTGCACTTGGAAAGGTATGCACTAGTCAAGAGAAGCATGATTTCATTGAGCTATGCAAGGAGTTTAGTGATGTTTTGCATGGAAGTATAGTGACTTGAAGAGTTTTGATCCAAGCCTAGCTCAAAACACCATAGATCTAGATGAAAATTCCAATCCTATCAAGCAAATACAAATGCCAATAAATCCTAAGGTTGAACCCCTCATGAAGAAAGAACTCACCGAGTTGATTGAGTCTAGAATCATCTTTCCTATCAAGCATTCTTCTTGGTTGGCCAACTTAGTCCCTATTAGAAAGAAGAATGGGGAGATCAGGTTGTGTGTGAACTTTACGGACTTGAATAAATTCTCTTTGAAATATCATTATCCCCTCCCTTCTATGGATCAAATTATACAAGTTGTGGTAGGTAGTGAGAGGTTTTCTCTCCTAGATGGATATTCTGAGTACAATCAGATTTTGGTGAAAGAAAGTGACCAATACAAGATAGACTTCACTACTAAATAGGGTACATATGCCTATAGGAAAATGCATTTTGGATTTCCAAATGTTTGGGATACTTTTTAACGTGCAATGGATATGGATTTTCAAGGACTAATCAATGACATTGTATTTGTATATCTTGATGATGTGGCAATTTTCTCCAAGAATGAAAATGACCACTTGAAATACCTAAGGCAAATTTTTGAGAGGTGTAGAGAGTTTGGGATCTATCTAAACCCAAAGAAGTGTGTATTTTTTTTCCATGAAGGCAAACTCCTAGGACATATTGTCTTCAAGAAGGGTCTATTCATTGATCCTGAAAGGGTGAATGCCATCTTGGCATTGTCTTTGCCTAAACATAAGAAAGGTTTTCAAAGTTTCTTTGGTAAGATCAATTTCTTAAGGAGATTAATTCCTAACTTTTATATCTTGGTCAAGCCTCTAACCTCCATGCTAAGGAAGGATGAAGTGTTCACTTGGACAGGAAGAAGAAAGGAAAGTTTTGAAGAAATCAAACAAGCCATTGCCCAAGCTCCTACTGTTGCAAGTCCAAATTTTTCCAAGTATTTCAATTTGTATAATTTTGGGAATGAAGAGGTAATCTCTACCATGCTCACTCAAACAAATGATTATAATTTGGAACAGCGTTTTGCCTTCTTTAGCCAAGGTTTAGAAGGTTATGAGATAAGATAAACTTATGTTGAAAAATAAGTGCTTTTAGTTATTAGGAGCCTAAAAAAATTTAGACACATGCTATCAAATAAAAATATTAATATACTTGTGCCTCATCCTAGTGTTAAAGACTTTCTATTAAGTATAGATTTGAATGAGAAAAGGGTAAGTTGGATCACCAAAGTGATGGAGTATGATGTGGAAATCAAGACAACCAAGCTAGTGAAGGGAAAAGGGTTATGTGAACACATTGCTTCAGATTTGAAGGACCAAAGAGAGGTTGTTTTGGCACTCCATGATGACCCTATAGCAGTTGTACCTTCATCCATGAGGAGTTGGATACAAGACAAGATCCATTTCCTTCAAACTGGTGAGTGTCCATAAGGTCTTGATAGAGCTAAAAGAAGGTACTTTAGGTTACAATCTATTCCCTATGTACTTGTTGATGGAGTGATATTTAGGAATGACTTTTTAGGTGTCTTTATTTGGATCAATTTGATAAAGTACTATTTGAGTTCCATGATGGACCAGTTGGTGGTCATTTTGCTTCAAGAACTACAGCTGCTAGGATTATGAGGGTCGGATACTCTTGGCCTAGCTTGTTGAAAGACACCCATGCTTGGGTAATAAAATTCCAAAAGTGTGTTTTTTTTTATGGCAAAAAAAGGCTATCTACCTTGCCTCTACATCTAATCCAAGTTGAGCAACCCTTCATGCAATGGGGTTTGGATTTTATAGGCCTAATCAATCCACCTTCTAGTGTTGGTCACAAGTGGGTATTGGCTACCACTAATTACTTTACAAGATGGGTGGAGGATATATCCCTTAAGGAGGCAAATGAAAACTTATTCCTAGACTTCTATGAAGTTATAGTAACCAGGTTTGGAGTTCCTTCAACAATCATCTCAGATAATGTATTACATTTTTCTAGGAACAAGGATAAGTGAATGGGCTTTGAAGCATGGCATCTATCTTAGCACCTCTTCCAACTATTATCCCCAATAAAATGGATCAGTTGAGTCCATAAACAAAAATCTAATCAGGATCATAAAGAGGAGGATGGAGGAGAATCAAAAGACTTGGCACTCCAAATTGAAGACAGCCCTTTGGGCTAATAAGATCACCCCAAAGAGAGAAATTGGAAACTCACCATACACACTTATCTATGTAAAGGAGGCTAGGTTACCTATTTCACTTTAGTTACCAGCTTTAGACCTCACCTATCAGCTATAATTGATGGATAATGAGAGTATAGAGGTCAGGTTATGTGAGTTAATTGAGCTTGAGGAGACAAGAGATCAAGCTATGCAAACTATGACCACTCACCAAGAGCAAACAAAGAAGTATTTTGACATCAAATCCATGCCAAGGAGTTTCAAGGAAGGAGACATTGTCCTAAAATGGGATGAAGATAGGGCCAAACCTAGAAAACACACAAAGTTTGATGCTAAGTGGAGTGGCCCATATGTGATCACTCAATACAAGTCACAAAATGATTTCCAACTCTCAAAGTTGGATGGAGAGAAGCTTCATAGCCCAGTCAATGGGATACACATCAAACATTACCACTAAGGTTCTCCTCTTCCCTTGTACATAGTTCTTGTTTTTCCTTGTGTTCTCTAAGTGCTTATGCACAAGTGTGAGTTGTCTTTTATCTTGTTTTATGTTGTCTTTGCTTGGTCTTGTTGTGTTTGGTGGTGTGTTTTCTTCTATTTTTCTTTGGCATGTCCTTGTTGGTCATCTTCAAGAATCCATTGACTTCATTGGCCCTTGGTTGGATAAGGCTACTAGTCTCTAACATAGGCAAGCATGTTACCCCCAAGAGTTGTCAAAAGTGTTGACCAAATTTGACCTTTGGTCAAATTTGAGTCAACCCATACACATCCTAAACTTTTTATAAGTTTATTCATTTCCTATAATGGGTTTCATATTGTTTTAGATGTTTACTTATCCCTAGCCTAGCCTTGGTTCAAGTCTAGCCCTTTGTACTAGTCAAGTCAATGAAAGTCAACCCTAGTTGAATAGGGTCAAACATGGTAAAAGGCATAAATTATGTTGGATTTATCCTAATGTGTTTTTTAATATTATTTAATCTCTCTAGGTCATTTAATTATTCTTACCATGTTTAATATGTTAAAAATGCCTTATGGGGTCACTTTTAGCTAAAAAAGAGGACATGTACAGATGGGCTAAAGATACCAACTTGTAATTAGGTTGTGGTTAATGTGGGGGAGGTTATATAAGGTCAGAATTAGTCTCTTTATAGTTTAATAATTAGTTATGCTCAGAGGATGGCAATTTCCCCTTGTTTTTAGGCACTTGTACGGAATGGATCATCTCACTTTCAAGTGGAAACATCATTTATGTGATCTTTCACCTCCTAAAAGTTATTTCCATGATTTTATTGTAGATAATGCATATAAAATTTCATTTCTTTCTCCTTTTTCTTCCTTCTTGTCTTGGCAAGTAAATAAAGGGCAACTTCAAGCACTTGGTGCAAACCATACAGATGGAATTGGGAGGATTAATTCTACAGATGGATAGTAATTTGAGTTCAATTCATTTTCATAACAATAAATTTTAATTTGGTTACTCATCCTTTATGAAAAATGGTTAACACTCTAGGCAGGTTTTTATGGACTTACAACCATGAGGGGGTCTCCTTTTGAGACTGTTTCAGGTTTTCTTATTTTAGATTGATGGTTTTATGTGTTTTAGGTGTTTTTACATGTTTTTCAAGACATACCCATGCTTTTTATTGTTTTTTAAAGCTAAAGTACTTGGGAGAGCCCTTTTAGGCTTGTACATGCTTGCAAAATGCCTAGTTTGCATCAACAGACATCTCAGTTGCCTTGAAAATGATTTATCCACATTGGAAAGAGGGTTTTGATGTTGTTTTGAGGATGATCCTGATGCTTTTTATGTATGTAAGAATTTACATTTATCTTGTGGTGCTTGGAAGGCCTTTCCTAGCATTTTCTTGCTTCCTCATGTTCTCCCTGCATGGCGCAGTCATAAAACTTCACCTAAAAGAGCATGCTGACATCACTAATGAAATTTAGAGGTTTTGATATGGTCCTTAAACATTTTGGGACATCTTGAATGCATTGAATATCTATGTAAAGGCATGTATGTGTTACAAACTAGCACACTTGGAATGTGGTCTCAGTCCTATCTGTATATAGAGAGTGATCCTCTACAACTGGTGTCACAAGATGAAAATATGCCTTGAAGAGGTGTTTAATAATTGATCATATCCTTTTTTAGTTTCCTTGTTATTGTCTAGGTCCAAATAGACCCCTTGATCATTATAGCTTTACAAGAGGGTGTCAAATCAATGAATGGAGGGTTAGACTGTCTTCAAACCCTTTTGTTTCAAAATGACCAAAATAGAGGCCTTAGGGGTTTTTATAGGCCTCTCAAATTGCATTTCCAAAGGGTTTTTGTCAGGATCTTGCTCCACCAAAAGAGCACAATATGATTACCAAACCAAGCAACTTAATATGTGGAAATTAACCAAATTCACCAAGTAACTAGAATTCAGAATAACACATGATATGAGAGACAATACACAACTTGTATTAATACTTTACAGAAAAGAATACAATAAAGAAGATGCCACTTCTTCTCCACCACCTCTTCAGAGGCTCGCCACACCTCAAGTGAACAGTAATTCTCTCCTCAAAGCTCTCCCTCTCAGGTCCCAACACCCAACTCAAATACAGAGTTGGTGTTCACCTCTTGTGCTCCACGCACACCACAAGTGCTCCACGCACTCCACAAGTACTCCACGTACTCCACAAGTACTCAAGGTACTTCAAGTAGATCTCCCATGAACCTGCAACAACCTGCAATTCAACAGACCATACTTATGGAAGGAACTCCCTTGCCTTCCTCTTTGCTCTATCTGAGTACACACCTGTACTCCAAGTAGATCCTGCCTGATACTGCTCCCTGTTGTGTTGCTGTCCTATATGATCCTGCACACCTGCAAATCAACCCGGTTCTGCACACCTGTGAACCTTGACCTTGCACACACATACACCTACAGATCAACGATCTTACTTACCATGTAGATCTCCTATATAGGCCATGCACCTGTGACCAAGATCCTACACACCTGAAGAATCCTGCTGACTCTCCAAAACCAGCACCCACCTTGGTACTGCTATGGAACTAGGAGGAACACCCTTGCTCACCTCACACACAGAAGGAACAAACTTTGCTCAACTCAAACTAGAACACTTTTCCAATACAACCATGAGTTTATTATGTAGATCTCATCCAAACAATAATTAGACATCTAATTACAATAATTAGATCCGCAGCTCTCAGTCTAAAAATAGCTCTAATCATGCAAACACTTGGTTCGTTAGCTAACTGCTCGTAATAAGCTCGCAGTCAAACCACACAGGCGACCGACGTCGGTCCCTGTCTGCCTAGAGGTGACCGACGTCGGTTGCTTCTCTTCACTATACTGCCGACGTCGGCTGATCAGACCGACGCCTATTGCTCTGATGCTCAGCAACCTTCAGCAACCCCTCCAATGGCCTTCTCCGTGTCTACATCAGTGAAGCTTTTAGCTCCACAACCTAACAATCTCCCACTTGGAGATAAACAGCTGCACTGTACCTGTACCTGTACTCTATCTAATCTATTTTCTAGTTTGTATCCCTCTTCAAGATCAATCTTGAAGACAACCCACCACACATCCCGTGGTGTACCTCCTGTCATCCGAGTACCCTGCCACATCCGAACCTACAAACACATGTAGTGAAGTCCTGACCCTGCATAGCATGAATCCCTGCTGCTGGTCCCTCTCAAATACCTGAGAATCCACTTCCCCGAATTGGCTCCTAACTCTCTGACAGCTCCCACTGCATGGGAATACTCAGGTCTATACAAGACCTCATGTGATTTCAGACACTGTACCTGTCCAGCCCTTAGTGTGCTCCGGCTCTGCATCCTGAACCTCGCCAACACCTGATTCACATCAACTCCCACTCGAGACAAAATCAACCTGTGATCTCCATGTCTCCCATGCCAAAGAATTTTCGCTACTCCAAACTCCTCATGACATGCCACTGAACTAATCTTACCCTTAGCTCAGCAAAACCCTGTATGTACAAACCCTGCTAGCAAATATACCATCTACATACAGCAACAAAATGATGTCATGACTCATCATCCCCCTGGTAAGGCAAACCACAGTAGTTACCCTGACATTGACTGAAGCCATGCTTCGTCCTCCACCTGTCTAAACCTGTACCACTATCCTGCAGCTCCTCAAGACCATATACCTGGTCTTCCGTCTCACGTATCCGTTCACTCTATTCTTCAACTAAGGTATCCATTCGTCTCTGTGCTTTCTCACCGCCGTCAATCCTACCAAAACACACCTGTTTGGTTCTCCTCCAAGGAATCACATCCTCATCCATGCCAAGCTCACACCTGTTTCCTGGATCCTTCCTGCTCTACAATCAGCAACATGTATAAAGAAGAGGAACAACGAATTTGAGGGCCTACTTACGTCTTCAGTCCTCCGTATGGGTGTTTGAGACTCCTTGACAGCGTGCTGTCCACCCAAAATCCGTTACAGTGACCGACCTCGGTCACTCCACAGTCTGCATCCGATTGACATCAGTTTCCATGCGTATGTCCCTGACTACCGACCCTACGGTGTCCCTGCTGTCGACGTCGATCCTCTAACCGACATTGATCTTACCTACTGCTGACGTCGGTCCTCCTGACCGACGTCGGTCTTACCCTGCCCGACATCGCCGGCTTCGGTCTACACATGACCGACATCGACACCTGTCTGTTCGACGCCGGTTCCTCTTGACCGATGCCAGTACCTATGTTTGCCTGTGAGTGATGACTTTTTACCCGCGAGCTCCTTTGAATCAAAACCCATGTCCAAATTGCCCTGCTCAGAAGTATCCAGCACCATCCACTGGTTTCTGTCTGCCATCTCCTCCAAGTACACCAAGGCTTTCCAGTTCTTAAGCCTGTCAAATATATCTGTCTTCTGCTTAAGAACATGCATCTCCTTCCTGCTCATGTGACCAAGCCTATGAAGCCACGTCTCCACAACAGAAGAAGAATCAGTAATATAAACAAGTAGATAAAGAATACCTGTTTTCTTACCACCAGCGAATTCAAGTGCATCCGCTGTGAGAGTTCTTGTGCATCTCTCATCACCCAATCTTTTTGAAGAAATTAGCCATATCTCCAAACCTAGGACCTGCATGACCTTCATCAACACCTGTGTGTTGGCCGCCTGTAATTTCAGCTTCACTTCCCCTTTGCCAATTCTTTGGCAAGGCTCACCAGCTCCTCTACCTAGGGCTGCATGGAAAGAGGCAACCGAATCTTTTATCCAAGATTCAACTTTATCCAAGAAACCTCCAAAAGCATCCTGTGCAATAACACCTGCAACATCTGCATCTTCAGTTCCTTCATGCTGATTTACTACCAACCAACAATAATCTTTTACCTGCTATTTCTTTCCATAAGACCTTAAGAGACCATCTGTGCTTTTCAACTCTTCCATTCTTAGCTTACTTTCATCTGCCATTGCTCTACTCCCACTCAATCAGAAACCCCTGAGAGTGACCTGTAATCAAAACACACTACCCAGATCTAAACCAATCTGTTAGTATCCCAACCAAAAGCTCTGATACCACTTGTCAGGATCTTGCTCCACCAAAAGAGCACAATATGATTACCAAACCAAGCAACTTAATATGCAGAAATTAACCAGATTCACCAAGTAACTAGAATTTAGAATAACACATGATATGAGAGACAATACACAACTTGTATTAATACTTTACAGAAAAGAATACAATAAAGAAGATGCCACTTCTTCTCCACCACCTCTTCAGAGGCTCGCCACACTTCAAGTGAACAGTAATTCTCTCCTCAAAGCTCTCCCTCTCAGGTCCCAACACCCAACTCAAATACAGAGTTGGTGTTCACCTCTTGTGCTCCACGCACACCACAAGTGATCCACGCACTCCACAAGTACTCCACGTACTCCACAAGTACTCAAGGTACTTCAAGTAGATCTCCCATGAACCTGCAACAACCTGCAATTCAACAGACCATACTTATGGAAGGAACTCCCTTGCCTTCCTCTTTGCTCTATCCGAGTACACACCTGTACTCCAAGTAGATCCTGCCTGATACTGCTCCCTATTGTGTTTCTGTCCTATATGATCATGCACACCTGCAAATCAACCTGGTTCTGCACACCTGTGAACCTTGACCTTGCACACACATACACCTGCAGATCAATGATCTTACTTACCATGTAGATCTCCTATATAGGCCATGCACCTGTGACCAAGATCCTACACACCTGAAGAATCCTGCTGACTCTCCAAAACCAGCACCCACCTTGGTACTGCTGTGGAACTAGGAGGAACACCCTTGCTCACCTCACACACAGAAGGAACAAACTTTGCTCAACTCAAACTAGAACACTTTTCCAATACAACCATGAGTCTATTATATAGATCTCATCCAATCAATAATTAGACATCTAATTATAATAATTAGATCCGTAGCTCTCAGTCTAAAAATAGCTCTAATCATGCAAACACTTGGTTCGTTAGCTAACTGCCCGTAATAAGCTCGCAGTCGAACCACACAAGCGACCGACGTCGGTCCCTGTCTGCCTGGAGGTGACCGACGTCGGCTGACCCATGACCGACGTCGGTTGCTTCTCTTCACTATACTGCCGACGTCGGCTGATCAGACCGACACCGGTTGCTCTGACGCTCAGCAACCTTCAGCAACCCCTCCAATGGCCTTCTCCGTGTCTGCATTAGTGAAGCTTTTAGCTCCACAACCTAACAGTTTTGATCCCTAAAATTCAAATATCATGTAGTATCCATATAAAACAAAGGATCTACCAAGTTTGGAGGAGAAATAATGGAGGGAGACCTAAGTTCAAGAGGGTCAAAACCATCCTAAAACACACTGAAATTAGTTAGTGAAGTCTAAAGGATTTTGAGGGAGGTTTTAACTTGCAACACCTATGGTGAGTCCTAAGCTATGCCAAGGGAGTGGAAACATTTCCAAACTATCCAAAAGTTACCCCTAATGAAATTGGTCATGAAGGAAGATATAATTAGGTGTAATGACATACTAGGCATGTACCATATTTGTATAATAGGGTAAAGTTACACCTACAGTTGGGTCATTAGGCAGTGGTCATCTTTGCAAGTTTGAAATTATTTTAGAGCTTTAAAGATAAGTGAAATGGAATGGTTGGAAAAATATTTTATTTGGATAAGAGTTTCAATCCTCAAGGGAGTGTCAAGAATCCCATGGTGACCTATAGCCCCTGTACAGACTGAGACAGAGGTCATAGGAAAATCAAGGACTAAGCTAGGACTATGATATTTTTAACCATATAGGGTGGATTCAAGGTGATCATCATGATTAATAACTTGAATAATAAGGTTATAAAATTTCCATCTACCCTATGGCCCTTATCAAACCTTGAAGAGCGACCTACAACCAAGCAAAGGAGACTGTGAAAGGCAGTGGGTAGTGATAAACATTGCAAGTGCTAATAGGGTTTAAGAGCCAAAAGGAATGAATTAAAACTGACCATGAAAATGGATTATAATATATATATATATATATATATATATATATATATATATATATATTCCTTATCATCTTTATTATACCTCTAAAGGAAGATGTCTATAGGAAAGCACCCATGTTTATCGTGACAGTTAGGTAGGGTCCTAGTTTGTGAGGGTAAGATGTGAGTTGGACTACTTAGGAAGGAAGAAAAGGTCTAAATCATATTAATATGACTAATTAAGATAAATTTAATGTGATATCATGCCCAAAAATTTCAAATGACACCCAAATACCCTTCTCTCTTTGTAAAATGCACTCAGTCTGTACAAGCAGGTTGAAAAACCCTTGGCTCAAAGGACTAAACTTGAGACTTTCACTAATAAGAAAGGTTTTAGTTGATTTAAAATGTTCCAAAAGCATGAAATAAGAATGGATAGAATATTTAAATATATTATTATCATGAGGGAGGTTTTGGTTAAGCATCTACAAGGAAGTTTGGTCAAAAGAATGCAAAAAATAGGGTTTTTACCCCCTTTTTGTGGAGATTGAGATGGTTAGACCCCCTTACCATGGAATTTGAAAAAATAATTTGGTAAAATTGGTAATTATTAACTTTTAAAACCTAAAAAATATTCATTATTCACAAACAAATATGGATAATACTCTCTATTTTATCTCAGAGGTAAGGTGTTCCCTGCATGCACAAGAATGGCAGTTTTGGGGAAAAGTGAGGAATAGTGAACCATAGATCAATTGTATCAATAAATAAGGTTTTAATATTTTGGGGACACATGGAGGAACATAAAAAACCATTATATAAGGTTGGATTTCAAACAAGGTAGTCTTGATAAGAAGGTCTACAGGTAGACCTAGTAAGGAAGCATGGAAATCTAGCTCCAAATGCAAGGTCATTCCAAATTATAACACTTGAAAAGAATTATATGGTTTTGGATAATTATTATTGGAGTTAACATGATTTTTTAAAGTTATTAGAGTTATTTTTAAGTGAAAAAAATAGTCTTTTGGTTCTAAATATGCAAGCAGGCTCATTGGTAGGGTATAGGCCTTGTCCCAAAATAGGGGTCATTTCCATTTTTAGCTCTTGGTGAGCTATCCGAGGGATTGTATCATATTTATAGGTTATATAAAGAGGTTATTAAACTTTTTTTTGGTAGGTAAAATCCACAATAAACCATTTCTAGCCTTAGATATGCTCAGACCCTCACAGGAAGCATGAAAACCACTCGAAGGTCAACTTTAGTCACTCATAATCCTTTGCATGGTAGGCTGAGATATTAAAGGAAGTTTAAGGGGGTCCTTAAGAAGACATAATTATCATTTTACTATCATTTCAATATCAAACATTTATGAACAAAGGTTAAGAGTACAAACCACTCAAAACCCTTACAAACCCTACATAAGGACCCGATTGAGAAGAGGAGGCAAATGAAGTATCCAGATGAAGGGAAAAGGAAATTAAACAAATTTAATGATATATAGGACTCTATATATATTCTTCACATGTAAATTAGGTGTACAAATATGTACGGAATAAGGAAAAATAAGGCTTATTTTGACCTTTTTATGTGTTTTGTAGGCTTAGGATGATTTCAAAATACTAAATCACTTTTAGAGGGAATATTAAGAATTTTTATAATTCCTAATGGTCATTATATCATGTATCTCAACTCCTAAGTGTGCCTACTAGCTCTCCCATTTCAGCTAGTCTAGTGAGCTAGCCAGTAAACACTTAGGGAAAGTGGTGAAAATCAACTAGGGAGACCTTTTAAAGATTTTATTTTGAAAATAATGACATGGACACATTTTAAAAGTGTCATCCCTCATTTTTCATGGATAATTTTTCAAAATTGGAAGTTTTTTTGGTACCTAGTGTGGGAGGTGTATGGAAAGGAGCCATTTTGAGACTACCAAGAATGTTGTACATGGCCAAAGGAATAAGAATGGTCAGAGGATAATACAATACATGTGATGGATTGTTTATAACCCATCATAATCAATAACATCATCATAATTTACCATATTTAGTGATAAGACATTTTGGCAAGGTAAATCATAAAGGCAGTTTTATATGCCAAGTTTGAAGGTTTTGTGCCACTTTTCACAATTCTTATGAATTTTTTGTGACAAGTAGACCTCTTGACATGGCATGGCTCACCCCACCCCTCTTCCACATTAAATTTTAACTAATTTTCTCAAGTTGACACATGTCCAAGTGACCTTTGGACTTCCTTTGCTTGATTCTCCTCTCAAGGCTATAAATATGCATTCTCTTGGCTCTTTTGAGTAGCCTCCATCGGTTAATGGGGAAACTCTGACAAAATTTGTATTTGAAAGACTCTTGAAGAAATATACAAGTGATTTTTCCACTCACATATTGTTGTATTGAGTATAGATTTGAATCTTGTTGATATTGTCTAGTGAAAGAGTTGTTTTTCTAGCATGTCAATCTTAGTCATCTACCAAATGTAACTCCCTATGGAAAGTATACCTAAGCAATCTTACATGTGTGTAATAATAAAAATAATAATAAATAAAAGCATAATAAAATTCTACACAAACACCCCCCCCACCCCTTAAGCATATCTTAGGTGGGTACAATAAATGAGTCGAACAACATGGCTTGATGAGGTACCCATGTACGAAACAATCTCTCATAAAGTAAATAAAATGAGAAAACCCATAGGAAAACCTCCCCACTAAAAGAAACAAAAAAATAAGAGGACTAGAAATCCCCATCAAATTATGATGTTATAGTATCTCAAACCCCAAGAAGATCACGTAAGTGAAGATACTTGCTCTTCATGAAACATTTCATGAAGATGCCAATTGTCTGCTCTATCATCTATCAACATCTCATATCAATGATCTACCCATGGATGAGCTCTCTGATGAAGTGCATATGAATCTTTGTGTTTGGTCTGTTGATGTTGGACTAAATTCTTGTAAATATAAATAGTACTATGGTTGTCACAGTAGATGACCATAGGTCATTTGAATTAGATACCAAACTCTATGAGAATTCCTTGAGACCAGATAGCCTCAATGGAAACATTGACAGCCCATCTATATTCTACCTTAGGAGATGATAAATCACTATCATTTTTCTTTTTTTTACCAACTAATTGATATTGAACCATTCGATAAACTATAACCTAATGTGGAATTGCAATTATGAATATCATCAGCCCTGTCTGAGTCGGTATAGTCAATTAATTCAATGTCAATGCTAGCATTGTAATGAATCCCAAATTTATGTGTGCCCTAAATGTAATGCAAAATCCTCTTAGCTACTTTATAGTGTAACTCATGGGGTTCTTTCATGAATCTGGAGACTAGGCCCACTACATATGATATGTCAAGTATGATATGCATCAAGTAGATAATGTTGCCTTCAAGTTATCCATATAAGGTAACATAAACCAATGATGAAGTATAATCTACCTTAATCTTAAATCTAGATAGAAAGGGAGTCTAAGTGGGCCTATAATCAACCATGTGAAACTAAGCAAGTAATTTGAGAGTATACTTGGGTTATGAAAGAATAATCCTTGATTCAGACTGAGAAATATGGATACCAAGGAAGTAATGTAACAAGCCCAAATTTATCATGGAAAATATGTCATGAAGAGCTTCTTTCACCATTCCAATGGATGAGGAACAGCTCTTAGTGATCAAAAGATCGTCAACATAAAGAACTAGAATCAAAATCAAATCATCTTACTGCAAGGAATATATGTTTGGATCTAAATGACACTTAGTGAAACTTGTAAAAAGGAAGGAATCCATCTTGGCATACCAAGCCTAAGGGAACTATTTTAGGCCATAGGTGGATTTCTAAAGTTTGCACACAAAGAAAGGATCCTCAACAAATCCCAATGGTTACTCCATGTAAATCTCCTCCTCAAGGTCACTATGAAAAAAAACACTCTTCATGTCCATCTGATGAACATCCCAATGATTAGTAGTGGTAATAAAAAGTGTGAGCTTGATAGAATTCATTTTGGAAATTGGTGCAAAGGTTTTTGTGTAGTCAATATTAGGCACCTGTGTGAAACCTTTTATGACCAATCACACCTTGAACTTGTCAATGGACCCATCTATTGCATACTTAGTCCTATATATCCATCTACATCAAACTATCTATATTCCCTGAGGAATAAGTGTCATGTCTCAAATGTGATTCCTAATTAAGGAGTTATACTCCTCATGCATGGCAGAATCCCACTCAAAAATACCTGATGCCTCCCAAAAATTCCATAGATATGAGGTAAATGCATAGAAATCAAGTGACCCACTTTGAAACTCTAAACATGTCTATCTGTCATCTAAAGGATCCCAAACCCATGTACCTACACTCTATAGTGTTTGTCTTGCCCAAAGAGGACTAGAAGTAGGTGAGTTGGGTATAGATTCATCATCCTCTGAGGTGTGGCTAAATGTGGATGGAGATGAGTCTCCATCACTACTCTTGCTATCAGAACTTGAAGAATTATCCTCAACCTCTAGAATGTGCTTAGGTTGATCTGAATCATCATACTGATCATTAAATCCAAGTGAGTCCAATGAAGTGGGAGAAGTGTCAAGTGTAGAGTTAGAAGGACTCTCCTAAAAGTGAACACTTCTCTTAATGAATAACTCATGTGTGGTCAGATGAAGAAGTTGATATCCCTTAACACCACCTGGGTATCCTACAAAGATGCAAGGCTTGTTTTGAGGTTTCATAGCCTTGCATTTATTTTTAGGTATGTGTGCCATAGCTAGAGATCTAAAGACCTATAAATTCTCAATTATGGGTTTCCTATTGTGCCAAGCTTTGAAAGGAGTTATTCCTTTCAAGGCTTTGTGGGAAACCTAGTTCTGAATATAGCAATCATAATTGATTCCTTTTGCCTAGTACTGAGGTATTAGTCATTTGGAATGAATCATGCAATTTACCATCTCTTTCAAGGACTGATTCTCGCATTCTATAACACCATTCTAATAAGAATTGTATAGAATTGTGTGTTGTATATTAAACCCCTCTGTTATGCAAAGTTGTTAAAAACTTGTTGACATACTCACCCCCATTATCTGTCTGAAGATCCTCAATATATTTCTCTAATTATTTTTAAATAAGTGCCTTGAAGTCTCAAAAATTGTTGAAAACTTCAAACTTTTGTTGAAGTAAGTAGACTCATGTGTATCTCGAGAAATCATCAATGAAGGTGAGAACATACTTAGCCCTAGTGAAGGATGGATTGGGGAATGACCTTGATATGTCATTATGTATCAACTCCAATGCATTTGTATCCCTCCATGCTTTGCCCTTGTCAAATTTCTCTTCAGGATGTTTGTCAAAGGTGAAACCCTCACAAATACCCTTAGAGAAATGAACTCTAGGCAAACCTGTGACCATGTCTTGTTGGTTGAGTTGTTCTAGGTAGCAGTAGTTAATATGTTCAAATTGCTCATGCCATAATTTGCTCACTCGATCTGAGTGAGTCAACAATGCAGTAGGAGAAATGTCAGGTGCAAATTTTGATAAGGTATATAACTAGGCCTGGTGATCATCCCTTCCCACTACCACTGTAGAATCACTATGCAACTCTCTAATGACTATGATATCTAGAGAAAATTCAACTCTCATGCCCTGACTAATGTGAGTGATTTGGTATACTGATAGGAGATTAGTTGAAAGTGATGGAACACTTAGAACATTATTGAATGTTCCTCCATCCACTTCAATAGACCCTCTCCCTGCAGCTATTATTGAAGTGTCATCACCCAATGTGATAGAAGACATGCTACAAGGCTCTAAGGAAGAGAACTCAATTTGTGAAGAACCCATGTGGTGTAAATCACCCTAGTAAATAGCACATGAAGAAATTGGAGCTGTAATTGCTACCAAAGCCTTGTCCTTTTGTTTGTATTTAACTAGGCCTAGTGATCATCCCTTCCCACTACCACTGTAGAATCACTATGCAACTCTCTAATGACTATGAAATCTAGAGAAAATTCAACTCTCATGCCCTGACTAATGTGAGTGATTTGGTAACTGATAGGAGATTAGTTGAAAGTGATGGAACACTTAGAATAATGTTCCTCCATTCACTTCAATAGACCCTCTCCCTGCAGCTATTATTGAAGTTTCATCACCCAATGTGATAGAAGACATGCTACAAGGCTCTAAGGAAAAGAACTCAATTTGTGAAGAACCCATGTGGTGCAAATCACCCCAATAAATATCCCATGAAGAAATTGGAGCTGTAATTGCTACCAAAGCCTTGTCCTTTTGTTTGTATTTACCTTTGTATTTTTCTTTAAAATAATCCTGAGTTGATGAATTATGTTGAATAGATTCAGGGACCCCTATGTTATTCTTTTCCGGAATATAACTTAGGTGGTCGATCTATTTCTTTATAAACTTGTATTCATCATGCCCATTTTTCTTGCAATAGGCACACTTAAATTTTCTTTCTTAGGTTTATCATTGGTAGAGGAGGTTTCATTTTTTTATTTTTGTTCCTTATTTTCTTGATCCTTCTTCTTGTGATCCTTCTTAATTTATTTCTTCTCCTTGTTTGTTGCCTTATGTTTCCCATTCCCAAAAATTAAGGCTTATGGTTTTGATGAATTCAACAAGCCCATTTGTATTAACTTATCTTTCTCCCATTCATTTCAACAACAAAGTCATTTAAAGAAGGCATCTTCTATGTGGCTCGAAGATCACTTTTGGTGGCATGGAAGGTAGAGACAAAGACAAAATAAATTGGATCTAGTTTTGAGAGTATAGAAAGAATAATTTGGTCATTTTTCTTCTCTATCCCACATTCTTTCAACTACAATCTCAAGGACTTAAACTTAGTGAATAAAATCTGAAGGGTGTCAAAACTATTAGGACTCAAACTAATGAGTTTGTTATCTAGTTCATGCCCTCTCATTACGTCTCTTTCTTCTCGAAATGCTCCTTCCAATTCTTTGGGTGAAGTTCAGGATGAAACTCCCAATCTTTTTTCTGCCAATGCTTGTTCATGTTGCAATGAATGCAATTATTCTTACCCATTACCTGGACAACATGCCCTTCTTTCCCTTCTCCACATTTTGATTTGGAGAGTGGTCTTTACAACTTGCATTCTTCCTCTTGAAGGACATGGGCTTATTTTGGATGGATTTTCTCTTCCAACACATGTCTAGACAATGGTTATTCATTCCACAAAAAGAACTTGGACATGTATACCAAAAAAATTGTGATACATGGCCATTTTTCTAATATTTGAAGCAAACAATGAAATATTTGTTCTTTTCATACCTTCTTGGGTTGCCCTTTGTGCAAGTACGATGAAGTGGTAATGTTTTACCTCCTCCTTTGGGATGTTCACCTCTCTTTAGAGATGCTTTGTATTCATATTTGATGTTTTTCCCATTATTGAAAGGTTATCCCCTTCCTAGTTCCAACTTGCATTTGCTCACACAATCATGGAGTGACAATGTGTTATCTCCTTCTTCATGGAGTTGCTATCATCTTCTTGGACACTCTTTATTGGCCCTTTCAGGTGGCTTAATGTTACCTTCTTCATGAGAGATACGCCCATTCTTTATAGAATCAAACTCCTCATTAGAATTTACAAAATAAATGATGACAATACCTTGCATGGGCTATTTTTGTTGACCTTGTGGCTTGGGATCTTTGCTTTTTGAAGCTTTCCTTCATATATCTTTGAGCATTCTCCAAGTCTTTCTTTACCACTAACATATCTAAAATCTATGTATTAAGGCATTTCCTCAAGATTTATGGGATTAGTCATTTTTTGGCCATTGATGCCAAGGCCTTTTCCATCTTAACCCATCTTGGTTAGAAACATAGATCCAAAACCCTTAGTTTATTTCTCAAATTTACTAAAGGAATCATCTAGATCTTGATGAAAATAAAGATAATATAGTGGAGTTCTTATTCTGCATACCTCTGTCATGGTTTTTGAATCTTTGATAGAGGACGGTCTCATTGGCATGGTAGACTTTTCTCCCTCCTTCACTCCTCCAATATCATTTTGGAACTTATCCAACATCTCTTCCTTTGTTTGCAATCAAGTTACAACTCTTTAATGATACCCATGAGATATTCTCCATGGTTCAACAATCCATATTGCAGCTATTGATTCTCATCTTCCAAGCATCACCATGTCTTCCTTAATTCAAAGTTTTCCTCTTTAATTTGTTAATTTGTATCTTCAAGCTCTTGAAGTCTTTCTCTCTTCAAAGCTTTGAACATGATTAAACTTTTACAACCAAGAATACATGCATTTTCTTGTCAATAAACAAACATGGAAGAATATATAACACAATACGTAAATGTGTTAGAAAACCCTTTCAAGGCAAAAGGAAAATCTTTTTGATACCATCTAATCCATAAACTAGGTGGATATTCCACTCCAGGCTCCACCAATGTATATCCTTTCAAGAGAATTGGTTGTCCTCAAATTCTGTGCCATAAAATAACACCCAAAATGTTGTTTTAAGATGTATCCCAGCTGTTATGACTAACATCTACAACATACAAAAGAATATGCAACGCTTAACTTACAATATCTACATGATATATTCATTGCATACATTCCTTGACATGCCAAGCATGCCACTACTCTATACGTGACTATAATTGAAATGCTTGCTAGAAGTGCAATGTCAATGTGAAGTTCTTTAACCTTACGAACAAGTACTATGTTTGTGATAGATGATTCTTGAGCTCTCTTAAGTGTTTTTTGTATTAGACTAGTTACAAGGAATGGAAACATGCAAAAAAATGAAACAAACACATCAACAAAGAGAGATAAGACAAGACATACCCTAGAGAAACTCAAAATGATAAAATGCTCACAAAAGTGAAGCCATACTTCCTCATCTCCACTATGTTCTGCAATTTACAAGTTTTTGCCTTCTTGGGCTTATAAGACATCAAATTCATGGGCTCCTATATTTGTAATGATTTATGCAATGTTCAGCGGAAGACTTACCTCTTAAGCAAGAAATACTATTGAACTTAGCTATCTCAATTGTGTAGTCTTCAACGCAATCTCATGCATGAAAACAATGAATTGATGATGGAATAACTGAATGAATTCCTTGAGATGCCTCTGCTTGAATGATTGGTTGTGTTCTATGAACTCTAAAGGTTCATATACATACACAAAAACATTTAGGCTTGAACAATAAGCCCAAGATTTGGAATCTAAATCTAGAATGCCTCCATTTCCTTTCAACTCCTCGTGTTTGCAAAAGAGTAACTGTATGCAGGGAAAAATTGTCACTAATGGTTGTGAAACTGCCCCAAAGGTTACGAAACCACCAGGACAGTTTTCAAAACCACTAGGGTGGTTATGAAACTGCCATTATATGCACTAACAATTTTGCAACCATTAATAGAACTCTATTTTTTGGGGGCCATAACTTTTGCCTATGAATTCAAAATCGAATGCCTTTTTTTTAAATTACATGATTTTTCAAGAGGAATCCAATTATGTACTCTATAAGTAATTTTGACACAAGCCATATGTTGTTTAATCCTTACAACATAAACTAGCTATTTTTCATGGCTTGGTGTGTTGTGAGTACCCTTGTTGACAATTGATTGTCTTACTAACTGAATTAGATGATCTACTTCATCCAAATTTTTGATCAATGGACTTTATTTTTGGATTACCCAATCCCTAAAACCACCATCACACAATTTTGGTTGTGGTTGATAAATTTACAAAGGTAGCACACTTCATACTTAGAAAATTTGACAGATGATGCGCCCACACTTGCGATAAGATTTCTCAGCGAGATTATAAAACTTTATGGGATACATGAAGTAATAATTTCAGATAGGGATAAACTACTCACATCCTGATTTTGGCAAACTTTCACTATTGCTTTTGGCACTAAGTTGAACTTTACTTTAACATATCACTTGCAAATAAATGGGCAAACTTAATAGGTCAAACAGTTGATTGAGCATATGCTACACATGTAAGCAATGGATCAACCAGCTAAGTGGGAAGAATATATTCCATTGTTGGAATTTGATTATAATACGTACCATTCTTTGTTGAAGATGCCATCTTTTGAGGCCTTGTACGACAAAAAATGCAAAACTCCATTTGGTTGGCACTTCCCCCTTCTCTTTGGATGATTCATGATGTATTCCACATTTATGTACTAAGAAAATATATTTTTGATCCTTTTATGGGACTCATCATCTGGACCCAGTACAAGTGTTAGACCGACGCAACATCTTGCAAGTATTGATCCAATGGGATCAAATGAGAAAGAGAAGCGCTACATGGAAGAGCGAAAGCCTCATGCATAGCACTTACCTTCACTTATATGATTAAATCACTGAGTCGATATTAATTTATGGGGGGATGTCAAATCCCCAAATTTGGTTCATTACTGTACCTATTATTTTAAATAATTTATTAGTTATTAAACATTTGGATTATGTTTTTCCATGAAAGCATATGATACTTTTATTATTATTTTATTGACATTGTTGTGATCGGCGTATTTACATTGATTAATCATGAGTTGGCTATGCTTTAATTTTGTATTCCATTGTGATTATTTATTGTTCAGTGTATGTTTATGTTATGATGTTTTATAAAAGATCAAATGTTTCTGATGAAATGATATATACACAGCCCACAGGGTTGGGGCATGAAGTTGGCTTTGTACCTATCATAGACCCGACATGCATAATGCTACAAACAACACGTTAGTAAAAATGATTAAGTGAGCATATAATGTTATTTTGTTAATTGGTTTTGTTTTCATTTGTGTTGCTTAATCGTTCCTAGACATCACCATCATTATGTTGATAATGCGGATAGACACAAGCTATGGCGAAACCAACATAAGTTGATCTATGACTTAGTGATTTTTGCATCGAAACTGACACGCATAGGGGCATTAGCATGTTGTTGTTCGTGCCACTATTGATGTCAATTTCAGCTTTGTGGACTTAAATTTTAAGTAAATACGCATTGATTTGAAAAGTTTGCAAGTTAGGAAATTGCATTATTCTTATGAAAGCCTTGAGCATTGTGAAAAGGTTAACAACATTTCCCTTGCATCATTACTTATTCATTGAGGCATTCATATGAGTCTTAACAGATAAGAATAAATTGTTTTTCATTTATTTATTCATTAATAAAGTGATTAAGCCACTTACCATGTTGGAAAACCGTAGGTTAAAAAGGAAGACTGGCTACCCCTCGTTTCACAATTTGTGAAGCGATAATTTGGTTTGGGCAAGACCTTAGAAAAGTTGACATTAGCTAGTTAGGGCTCAGACCCATTATCCATTTGAGCATATTCATTAATTGTAATTACAAAGGCAATTGGTTTATTTTTCAAGTTTGACTCGACTTGAATTAAGGGCAAGTTAGGATGAGATTAGGGTTTGGAGGGTGACATGATTCTATTTGACATATTAAACCCATCATTGTTTGGAGAGGCCAACCGGCCATGGTGAAGCCCAATCGGTTTTGAGGCATTCAATCAATGGATCTCTTTGTTAATGATTTCTAGGGAAATTGAGCACATGGGTCAAATAAAATTATGGTAACAGACACAATCAAATAGAAGGGGCAACTTTTGTTAAAATTTGTGTTTTATGTGGATGTATTTTTTAGGGCGAACATCATGTTTTCTTTTGTTGCTATTGTGCGTTTAAAAACCTGTGAAATTTTCAATTATATTTGGTTTATAACTGTCTTTTCCAATTTTACTACAGCCGTTGCATATTGTGATAAAATGGAGATTTGAATTGCCTTAGGTCTTATAAGGCAATAGCCTTCATGAACGTTTGGGGAACTTCTTGCATGGTGGAAATAAGTGAGAACTCTTGGAGACATGGGTGAAATTTTTTGAATCATTGTATTATTGTTGGAGGACACAAAGAAGTCAACCTAGTGCTTCACTTTGACATGCACATCCAAGGAAGGTCTTGACTCTTATTGCCTTATTATTTTTGCGCCTAGTTTGAATTGGATGTGGTTGGAACTTGCATGTTAGTTATTTAGATGAATGCTTAAGGCATGAAGATTGTTAATGCAGACCCAACTAAAAAAAAAAATGGTTGCCCTGATGTTGCTTGATTGTGTATTCATTTTTTATCTTATTTTTTGCACATGAAACATTATGAAATAATCATCACGCAAATCTGAGTAAATCACATTTGTGCATTTCCTTTGGGTAAAAACAAATACATAACTCTAGCTCATTTTATATGATGGAAAATGATATCTAAAATACATGCAAGGATTGAAACTTGTTATTGGAATGATAATAGGCACTAATGACTCATTAAATGATATTATTTGATTGGCAGTAGACAACCCTATCCCATTGCGATAGCATGGACATAGACGTGTATACACATTCGAGTGAGTTAGTGGCATATTAAGGACTTTGTAAACCCTAACATAGTTTTATACATTGATATTGAGTGTTACCCTTACATTGCTACACCCTTCCTCACTGTCTTTCTCATAGACTATTGCATAAATCTTAGCAAAAGTATATAATTCATTGTGAACTATAATGCCACTCAAGGCATTTTATTTTTCCATTATTAATTGTTGAATGATAGGTATGGAAAAGTTACAATTGCTAGTTATGGGTTCAAAACACATCTCTAAAATATTCTTATTTCCTCGTCTTCTTTCAATAAAATGGCTTGAGAAGTGAGAATACATAATGGCAAGATTGTGTGCTTGTATTTTTATGCTAAATTTTGTTTATGTTTAAAAGAATATGAATCTATAATATATACCCTACTGCCTTTTGCATTCAAAAACTATGATATAAAGGTGAAATCCCAACTCGGGGATTGGTTAATCGTTGTAATGTTTATCTTATCTTGAGATTGTTGGCCTGAAAATTGAATAAATCATGTATATGCATAAGCAAAAATGATGTTTTATCGAACATAGAAGGCATGTCTATGCCTTTGTTTGATGTCATGACAAAAAATTGCATCTATGGACTCTTAAATCAATTTATTTGTACTTACTAAATATTACGATGAATTTAGTTTGATATCTAAGAAATAGTACAAGGGTTCATACATTTTGCTACAAGCCAAAAGAATAGTCAAAATTTAACAAATTTAACAAAAATACACAAGTGTTCACGAAAACGAACACTCTACGTATCCTCATCAACATTGACAAAATGTTTGATGCAAGCACAAGAAACAAATTCTCGACTTGGACTAATTATCACTTGATCCAATAAAAAATCCACAAAACTACATAAAGCCTTGATCTCGCATCAAGTGGGTATGTATGTCAATGCATTTCACTAGTGCAGAGACAAAATACATATTTGACGAGTGCTCAAGTGACTCACTTAAGTAGGCAAAAGCTAAATCCAAATGGATCCTTACTTGATGGTTGTAATTCATAATTAAATGTTGATATGCAAACTTGTGTAAATAAGAAATCAGTATTGGTTCAAAAATAGCATTTGTGCAGCAATCCATGTTGCAATCTAATTAATATAATATTGATAATTCAAGTCAGTATGGCTCAAGGATAATATTGTATCGTATTGGGTAGACATATATGTCGTGAACCCTGCATTTTAAATAATTATTTTATTTGATATTCGACATTTGAATATAAATCAGTTATGGAATTTTTGCTTTAAGTTCTTGTGTGTGTGGATCTCGACTTGCTTTATGAGTTTTGTTTGATACTTGTAGCCAATTAAATGGATTTAGGTCGTACTTGGTAATCCCTACATGAATGAATTCTTATCTAATTCTTGGTCATAATATCAGGTGAAAATATATTTGTCATTTGAATAAATTTAAATAAGAAATTCCAAAGTGAATAAAACATGTGAATGAGCAAGGGATTAATAAACTCCAAGATTAGGGCTGATTGTATGAGTTAGCAACACTGACTCTTGAATAAGGACAATGAATTAAATCTGCAACAAATAAGTAAATTTAGATAAGCTGTGAGTTACAAGACATCTTTATCGAGGCTTCTCTTAATACCCTAAACAATTGATAAATTAAATGAGTCAAGCTACAAGTCAATTGGAAATGGTTGCATGTAATTCATTTGACAAATTCCTAACTTTATAATTTGCATGGGAATTCACCCGCAAAAGCATTATAAGAGGCCATGGTCTAATGAGTCCCGTAAGAATTAAGATAAGAAGAAAACCAAATGACTAATAAAAACACTAATGTCAAATGTTGTATATCAGTAATCGCATTAAAGCCACACATTCTCATCTATGGGAAATTTCATGGGCATAAGTCGTTAAGATAATGGATTGAAGGGACTGTCACCTTGACTAAAGCTGATCAAATTAAAAGGAGGATTGTAACTTAATATACTATGTACCTTACGCTTGTAGACACATAAAGCCCCATAGCTATGGCAGATCGGTCTATGATAGAGTGTGTATCAAAAAGAACCAAGACATGTCATAATCAACGAACATATCAATTGACCTGAGAGTATATTGCTTGATAACATGAGCCAAATGATGAATCGTGAATAAACGAAACGTTTGGCCACCCTGGTACTGATGATAATGCGAACGCTTAAATATTTAAGGGCATGACCCAAATTGAGCAAAGTAAAGGTACGACTACCGGCTTAGTTGAACATAACAACTATGGACTTAGTCAAACTCAAGAACTATGGGCTTAGTATATCTGAAGATCGATATTGGTCACAAGAATGTCCTACAAGACTCGTATACACTAGAAAATAAATCGTTGCTTTAAGTACAAATGTTTAACCCACCCTTGATAATCATGACATTAAGTACATCTTGCATAATAAGTTATAATTACATGATTGGGATAAAGAACCAAAAACAAAAAAAATCCAACTCCAGAGTTTTCTACAAAGAGAAAAACCTGGTCAAACAATACAGGGATTCAATTATTTGTTACCAGTTGAGTTAAACCCCTTTAACATGGTCTTGAGGAACTGTTCGACCTGACTCTAGGAATTACACGAGTGAGATACAAATGAATTTTGACATAAGCAATTCGAAGTGCCTAATTTGAAAAAGGTAGCAAGTCTCCTAAAGTTTGGTTGCTCCGACCTAGCTGTCAGAAGGCATGTTAATTTATACACCAATGCTAACTAACGTGCAAGGACCCACATGCCCCTGGCTCAAAAACCTGGAATGACTTTCTCTCAATTTTTACAAAACCATACCTCACAAAATGATAAATCGGAATATACATTACAGGTAAAATGATCACAAACTATAAAAGTGTGCCTCCTGAAACCCAACAGATTGACTTGACTATAGTATAGTAAGGGTAATGACTTGCCATCAATTTCACATATTTTATATTTATTAATGAACAGCATATAGCAAAGCTCATGCATATATGACCATATATTATTTATCAATATCTGAACATTTTATAGGTATTCTCCAACGGCGAACTTTATTTCCAGAATTATATTTAAGTAGTGTGCAGCCATAAAACCAGATAAATTGGGAGATTGCTATGAAAGTGCTTTGATACTTGCCACATCATCCTTGTTAAAATTGCATTTTTAATTTCAAAATATTGCCATGCAAAAAATATCCAAAAATGATAAAAAGCACTAGGAATTGACTTATTAATATGCCATATGACCTGGCAGTAGTCTGCCAAATTTCTGCAGGCGTGCCTCTGCTATTTAAAGATCTCTGAAGTTGAATCTTGAATGAAGAAAGACACTTCCAAGAAATAAATGTGGCCAATTGTCCTCTGCATTTCTTTTTATGGCCTCTTCTGCTTCTATTTCAACATCATTTGTCCACTAACCTAAGAAGTTCATTATGACCAAGTGAAGTACAATATTGCAGAGGACAAAATCTGCAAATGCTCTTTCTGGGGGAAGATCCTGTGATGCAATTACAACATGTCTCTTATTACTAGCACAACAAATGCAAAATGTAACTGTAATCTAGAAACCATGTAAAGTTTAGATGCAATATCAGAACAAAAAAATCTTTGAAACTAATTTTCCCTTTTATTTACTGGAAAAAAGATCAGTTTATGCAGAGCATACCTTGAATTCCTTGTTTTCTTTGTTAACTTGCATTCGTAAACAGACTATGTATAAAAAAAAGCAGAATAAGCAAGCATTTATGACTGAAAATTATAGACTTTGTAAGAAAATCTGAAACATCAATAATATTTTCTCCAAATCAATGTTTTGCTATCAATAGTAAATTGGATATAGAACTCGCACCTGCAAGCACAGCCGTTCCAGTGCAAGATAGGACTCCCGAAAGAAATGCATTGAAGGGAAATGTTCCAACAATTGCCATGTATATAACCTGCAGTGTTAATGGTGTGATGTTTAATATTCATATGAGATTCACCCGAAAACATAAATTTAGTAATAAAATGTAATGTGAAAGATTCAAAAGCATGTTAATAATGTACTCTGATGGCAGGGCAGGGTAACTACACGGTATATCATCACTTGTTGGCCTGGCCTTCTTACAAGAAAAAAATCTAGTTTCAAACAGGATTTCTATTAAATTTTAGGACATACAATATCTGCCACGTAAACTATGACCGTGTGTACCCAGACTCATCCCTAGATGATAAAACAGAAAACTATACAGTCGTTAGTTAAGTAAAAAATTGTTGAAAACTCTTTAAAATCAAGGGGACTTGAAAAATAATTCAATTGATAGGAGAGTTATAACTTATTACAAATAGTATCACATACAACTGATACAAGCCAAACCTGCAATAACAACTATCTGGCATACAGGCCATGGCTAAACCATGTTAGTTGTTCCTCAAGAGTAAGAATGGGTTAGGGTATGTTCTGCTGTTTGCACAGACCATGCATCTGCAAATTAATTGTTTTACATGCATTTAGGCCCATTTTGGACAGATACGGAAATTTAGACAATCTCATAATCCATTTTGGTAAATATGGACAAGATTCAGTTACTTTTTTAATTAAAGTGAGCTTAAGACCATCAAATCATTGTGCTCTTAAAGGAGATGATGTGAATCATTATTCTAAATTATCTTCTCTCTATCTCCAGCGCCATTGGACGGCATTGTTCATCGCCCTCATTATCTCCAGCGCCATTGGACAGCATTGTTCATTGCCCTCGCTATCTCCAGTGGCATTGGTCTCACGGCTAGAGGTTTCCCCTTACCCAAACAAGAGTTTGTTCTAACCAGTTACAGATTGAAACAGACCATCACATTCTCCATCAGGCCCGGATTTGTCGTCTTTGCGCCCTCCAGGTGGTGGAGACTGAGGACCACTTCATTTTTAGATGCCCCATTTATTATGAGATCTCGGGAGGATATCACTGCCTCTACAAAGACTCGGACAACAATCTAGCTACTTTCTTCAGATACACTGACCAGCAGTGCGTGGTTCTTTATCTTCGTGACGTTGTCACCCTCCATGGAAATTTAGATAATCTCATAATCCATTCTGGTAAATATGGACAAGATTCAGTTACTTTTTTAATTAAAGTGAGCTTAAGACCATCAAATTGTTGTGCTCTTAAAGGAGATGATGTGAATCATTATTCTAAATTATCTTCTCTGTCTCCAGCGCCATTGGACGACATTGTTCATCACCCTCATTATCTCCAACGCCATTGGATGGCATTGTTCATTGCCCTTGCTATCTCCAGCGTCATTGGTCTCACGGCTAGAGGTTTCCCCTTATCCAGATGAGACTTTGTTCTCCCCAGTTACGGGTTGAAACAAACCATCACACTCTCCGTCAAAACCGGATTTGTCGTCTTTGCTCCCTCCAGGGGGTGGAGACCAAGGACCACTTCATTTTTAGATGCCCCATTTATTATGAGATCTCGTGAAGATATCACTACCTCTATAGAGACTCAGACAACACTCTAGCTACTTTCTGCAGATACACTGACCAAAGGTGCGTGGCTCTTTATCTTCATGAGGTTGTCACCCTCCAGTTCAAATTCCTACAAGAGGAACCAAGAGGCTCTAGCGCTCTCATATTGATCACCTCTTTCTTTCAGCGCATCCAGGTGATTGGTAGCACTAAGCGTCCTTTGAAAACCGGTAAATCACACATCAGAGCTAATAGATTAGTTAAGCGACACTTCTCTCAGCTCATCATTACTACTCAAACTACTCAAATCTCCAAGCCTACTATATCTTTTGGCATCGTGGCTTTGATCTGCCCCATCGACGTGGCTCTGCGGCGACATGGGTCTACTACTTGCCAGCTGCCCCCAAAACAACAGGTGTAAACTGATATTACGAGCTTCTTTTCTACTACGAGAGTTACACCGGCCTTAGATGTTAGGGGAGATTCTAGAGGAAATGTCTTGCTTCCTCATAGGATCCCCCAAACTAGCTCCTCCGACCCTGTATACTCACCGGTCAGCATTATCAGAGCTCTCACAATGATCAATAATGGCTCAGATGGCTCCTCCAATCTTCATTAGCACATGCTTTTGGGGCTTTTGTTCACCCCTCATTGCTATTTGTATTGGTTTCTTTGCCACTTGGGTTAGTTGCACGCTGTTCTATTCTGTGTATCATACTTTGTTTCTTCGTTCGCCTCTAGGATTCTTGCTTACTAGAACTTTCTAGTGCTAATAGTTGTATCCTTCAGTCCCATTGACCTACTTTGGGTCATTTGTGGACATTAATATAATTTCTTTATTTCTTTCTCTCTCTTGTGACTATCTATAATCTATATCATTGTAACAATCTGTATATGCACTTGTCCCAGATCACTGGAGCCTCACTGACAAGATGTTAGACTAACTGAGAAGGATTTTGCATGCTTAGTTGAGGGGTAGTTTGCATGTGCTTGCCCTTATCCAGCCATCACTGTTCCTCATCTTATCCATATAAATTATTCTAACAAAAAGTATATGGCCTCAGTTTTGGAGAAATTTTAGTCTCTCTTTTTGTTCTGCACTTCATTTGCTTAGAAGGATAATATCAATTTGTATCAAGGCTTCCAGTTCGAGGTATGTCCAAGCTTGCTGAGGATCAGTCCTTGCTAATTGTCATTTTTATCATCCTCGGGTTGTGGCTGTGACAACAAGTGCTATTTCTGTGTCTAAAATTTGAATTGTCCAGTTTTGAGGAATCTGATTTCTAGAATTATGATTTTTGGATTTAAAATTTCTATTTTTATTTCAGAGCACACCACCTCTCATCTGATCCACTCAAATTCACGGTCCATTTTTTCAGGCAGATCTGTACTGAGTCAGATCTTCCTCCTCTCTTGGTGTGTCCTTATTTGATCAAGGGATGTTTTTTTAATCCATGACAGCCTTGATTTCTCCAACCTGTACGCATAAGGCCTTCAGACAGAATTCTTCCAGACACTCTTTCCTGCTCATAGATGGCCATTCACATCTCACTGATCCCTGGGCAGCTTTATTTTTGAATTCCTGATCATGGCACAGACGTAGATTTTCTCTCTTGGTTCAAAACCAGGGAGTTTTTATCTTGTGACAGCTGCGTCTTGTCTCTTCTACCCAAACCTCTTGATTCTGCCCATAACATCTGGGGCAACCTTCTCCGATGGTCACTGATAGCATGCTTGACAAGGATAAATGTTTTTCTTATCATGTTTGCACTCTGCTTACATGCCTCTTCATTCAATGCAAAGATGAGTGATAAAAAGCTTGGGAATAAATCTTTCATAGGTCTTTATAGTTTTAATTACATTAAAATATTATCTCCCCCCTCTACATTCGAAAAAAGCATCATATATTAAAAAAGTTAAGGCTTACTATGTTGGGGAGTTCTAGTGAGAAGGGGTCATCACATTTACAGAGGCTTTGCCAAGGGTTTGGTCCCAGGTGGTATTTTTACCAAGGGATCTGCATTATTGTATAGGGGTTCTCTTTTCTTAGTAATTTCCCCATAAAAATGTCTTAGGGGCGTTTACCTTAGTTAGAAACAGGGACAAGAACTTAATCGCTGTAGTATTACGCCATTGTCACTCGGGGTTTTTAAAATGATATTTTTTTCATTTTAGTTAAAAACCAGGCACCAAAAAAATGAAAAAGTTCCTTTATCTAGGGGTTACCTCACTTCTTTCATTTAAAACAAATTAAAAAAATAGTCATGGATGTTTCCGCAGGCACAAGTTTCTCAGGAGTGACCCAGAACCCCCACGTAGTGCAAATGTTCTCATAAAAGCTGCATAATTAACAACAAAAAAGAAGTTTCAAAGTTAAACTTATGCAGCAGATGCCCAGCATGTTCCAGCAATTCCTAGTTAAACAACATACATGCTCTATTCCTAGTACTGTCTTCATTGCCCAACCTATGTTCAAGTTGAAAAAAAAGATACATATTCCCGATTTCAACAACACAATCAGCACGGATAAGTTTGATGCTTGTATTCGAAGCCTGGAAACATACTTCAAGAAGCAAAGAACCCTCACAAAGCCACAATGCATTATGATCATTAGAGGTCCTATGAATGATTAAGCACTCACTTGGTGGCAATGTTATGTCCAACTTATGGCTGCAACAAAGCAGCTATCCATTGCCACTTAGGAAGCCTTTAAAAAGACTATCAGCAAGCACTTTTACCAACCCGTTTAAAAAGAGGAGCTTTTGGCACATTGCCTCAATCTTCATAAGGCATCTAGACAATTGGTCTAACAGCATATTGATTGATTCAATCACCTCTACATCAAGTTGGAGGCTTCATCTCAGGGTTGTTTTCTCATCTCCGGAAGGAGCTAGAGCTCTTTACCATCACTTCCTTAGAGCATGCTTTCCAGCTTTCTTTGAAGAGGGAGGTCAAGTAGCAAAAGGGGCCTTCAAAGCCCAACCAGTCTTTTTGCATCCCAGAAGATGAACACATCTTCTGTCCCTGTCAAGTCGTCTAACCCTGCCAACTCATCATAGAAGAATGGAAATTTTTCATCAACTGTTCCCAGTAACAATTCAGCTCCATTTTGATCTATAATTGTGCTGGATATTCCAATTGATGATTCACCAAAAAAATACTATACAGAATAATAAACACGATTCATTAAACACACTCCATACATATTAAAACTATGCCCCATAAAAAAAAATCATCTACAGCAAAGAAAAACAGCATTTAAACATGAGGAAATACCTAGCTCAGCATAACACACCCACAAGGCACCAAAACTAACATAGAGTAAATTTGATTTGGGAATATTCCAGCATTAAAGGTTGCCTCTATTGATCAAATGGACAGAAATGCTTCACAAAGGTATTGCTCACTCTTGGAGCTCAAAATCTCACTGCTCTTCTCCAAACAAAGATATGACTCCCCAATCTTCCTCGGCCATATTCATAGGATATCGGATGATGCTTAACCTTCCATTTGCTTGTGTGTTCTTGACAATTGTCAACTTGAAATTGTAACTGCCATCTGAGAATGCTAAAAAACCATCTATTTGAATCATTACTGGAATCAAATCGTCGTGTTGTTTCAAACAATCTCTAATTCATTTTGAATTACACCTCTTCTCTTTGGGAAACTTTTGGGTTCACAAAAGCTAAATTATAGGAGACCAAGGCATATACGCCTTTCTCCATAGCCTTCACGGATTCTCCATCTTCCTTTTTTCAATTTCAAGCCATTTCTTTGCATCTATTACAGCTGAACAAGAAGTTTCTAACTCCTTCCTTTACATGCATTGACAATAAATAATCATCCATCCATCCTTGATATTGGTTCTTCTTCATCCACATACAAGGACTTAATGCATCACATTCATCCAATGGTGCAACATCACACTCAATATCATCGATGTACGCAACCAAAATAACAAACTTGATTTCACACTGCCTAGTGACTTGCATATTTGCAACCTTATCCAACCAACCCAATGTATATTGTTGCAGGCGTGAATATGTTTCCAATGCAAGCCTAAGCATCATTCTTCATCAACCACAGTAACTTGGATAAGTACCAAGTCAAAGACACACTGGTGTAGCTTATACTTGATAATGGAACCCAGAAGAACCTAAACTCTCAAGCCTTGGCAGACGATCTTCAATTGCCAACTACACCACATCCACAACCATACCACTTGTGATGATTCGAAAAGGAGGGGCAATCCACGTTCATGTCATGCAAGTCTTAGGTCGCATTTGCCTAGGCACTATTGATTGTGACGTCACTCCACTTGATTGTGTGGTTTGATTCTTGGAGTACCTTACCAATATGTCAACATGGTTGTTTTTGATGGATTTCACAAGATCTACAGAATGTAAAAGAATGGTAAGTGTATAAAGTCATTTTTTTTCTTTTACTCCTGTGATCTTTGGTAGGCCAGCAACTAAACAAGTCAGATTGCATAAATTGTTGACTTTGTGTATCATTTGGGAAGATAAGGCAAATAACACTATCAGACTCCCACCTGAAGCAATCAATATCTTATTGATTAACACTGTCAAGCTCCCACCCTAAGCAATCAAATATATTCTTGATGTGTATTCTGATGTTTACAAGGAGCCAAAAGAATTTGCTCCTTTGCAGCCAAGTCGGGCATTGTATTGAGCTTGTGTTAGGTTCTCAATTGCCCAATCAGTCACCTTACTGTACTCCACCCATCACTAGTTCTGAGACACCAAACATGTAATTGCTCAATTAAGGAAAGATACATCCCAACACTTCTCCTTGAGAATATCCTTCTCTAGTAGTGTTAAAAGAGGAACATAATGTGTGGTGTGAAGTTAGATTATCATGCTCTCAACAAAATCACAATAAATAACCACCACCCACATCCCAAGATAAACAATCTTCTAGACTGCATTCAAGGCGCCATGTACTTCACCAAGCTTGACTTGACTTCTGTATATCACAAAGTTTGTGTAGAGCCTAGTGACATTCAGCACTAGTATTTGATGATTTTACAAAATGGCAATCTCTATGCCATGCACTACGGCATTCGATGCTCCACATGATCTGTACACAGCTATCGGACAGGACTGCAAAGTCCTCACAAGAACTTCGAATTTTCCAAGCTTGTGGCATCCCGCACAACGCGAAGTCTCATGGTATCTCCCTGCACTAGTGCATTGCCTTGTGCCATTCCATGCAACCATCTTGTGTCGTGCAGAGTCCCCTGAAATCAGCACCTTATGCATCACCTTGCGGCACAGCACATTGCTTGCAATACCTTTGCACGCTACTGCAACATCACGTAGCATACTGCACATGTTTCACGCACCGCACGGCAATCTCAGCACTCAACATCTACATGTCAACTTTTTGTCACCACACAGCATGATAGGTGGCACTTCCTAGGTTTGCGCCACATCAGAGAACTTTCAGCATACTACAACACTAGGAGTCCAACTGTCACACTTACAAGAAAGTGAACTATCACCCAAAAAAAAGATGAACCATTTTGTAGCCATTCCCTTCTGTAACTACTTTCTTGTAATGATGCATACATATTGTAACCGTCCGACCCTAAAGGGATCAAAGACGCATCCAAATAGGAGCATGTTAGCATGCCCTAAGTATCTAGCATTTTTACACACATTTGTAATTCTCCTTTAGTGTAGGTAAACCAAAAGGCAAGTATTTCCCCTTCTAAACACAGGATCCTACATTCCCAGCATTGCTAAACATTGTACACATTTGCATGTCCCCTATTCTTTCCATTGAATAGAAGTTGCACCATTTAGCAAAAATACTTCCACATTTGAATGTGTTTTGGTTTCCACCGATTATAGTTTTCCTTCGCATGTTTTATAACTTGTAGTTTGCTGCCAAGTACAAGGTTACCCACCACACCAGCATTCTAGGCCCTATGGTGCAAATCATTTGTATCAGAGCAAGTGCTCTCATATGCTTGTAAACAAGCTAGAACAACACGAGAAAGAAGAACTACCAATTGATTCTATTTCAAAGTACTCAAAAGATCGTCATAGCAAGAGCAAGATGGCTGACACAAAAACAACATTCACTAAGGCATCCCCAAACATCTTGAAGTTTATTCAAGATGCCCTCAAGGAGCAACACAATAATCTCTTTGCCTGGTTCCGCAAACTCATGGTACAATTTGGTCCAAAAGCCACTCCTTCCACACGGCCCGCACATCCATCTTTTCAATAGCAAAGTCCTTTCAAAGTGTAATTCAATCTTGACATTCTAGAATTCTAAAGTAGAATCAATGCCACAACATTGGATAGTTGGATTCAACAACTTGAGGCCTACTTCTTGGTCAATTCCTTCACTAACACAAAGAAGATCACCTTCGCAGAGTTGAAAATGTCTATTTCAATCTTCCACTAGTGGAAAACCTTCAACGTGCAATGCAAGAAAGACTCGGAAGTCATTTTTCAATGCCATGAAGGATGAATATTACCCTCTCAAGCACTATGAGGATAAATACATCAAGTTCTATCAATTGCACTAGTGTAAGGAACAATCCATTGAAGACTACACTGAGTTCCATGACTACATTGTGCATGTACATGAGGACTTAACAAAGCAATATAAGGTGCTGAAGTACATCAACAGACTCTCACCTTATATTTGTACAAAGATGGAGTTCTTGACTTCCAAAACATTGGGACAAGCTTACTGTAACACCACCAAAATCAAATTCAAGGCAAAGATGAGTCTTAAGTTCTCCTAATCATCCAATGTCATTCACAAGAGGCAACTTGTACACAACACAAATCTAGCCTTGCCACACAAGGGAGAGCAACCTCAGAAGGTTGCACGTCACTAGAAGATTCCAACATCCATTGTGTTAGACAAAGGCAAAAACAACCAAGGTGGCAAGTGGTGTCATAGACATCTCTAAAGAGTGAGAACGACTCTTTCACACCTAGTTTTGAATCAAGGGTTAGCCTCTTCACACCATCATTGATAGCGGAAGTCAGAAGAACATCACTGCACAAGATATAGCCTAGCGCCTAGGCCTCACCACTAAAGCACATCCTAGAATATATTGTCTTAGGTGCCTTCAGCAAGGGAAGGATATTCAGGTTCAGTGACAATACACTTTCAAGTATGGAATCAAGCCCATGGAGGACACTATCGCTTGTGACGTCACGCCACTAGAGGTATGTGACATCTTGCTTGGAAAACCATATGTATTTGACCATGACGCTACATATCAAGCCAACCTACAACGGTGGACTGTTCATGTCAAAGATCATTTTTTCAACCTCTTGGAGTCACCTCCAACAACCAAATTCACTTTGGTCCCTACCAAACAATGCCACGAGCTCATTTTGTACACAGAAGTTCATGCTTCTCATGGTCTACCCACAAGCACCTACGCAGCCAAGCAAACATGCATTGGCAACACACCACACTGCATAATCATCATCACAGCAACAAGAGATAGTTACTACAGCAATATGAAGACATATTTGAAGAGCCAAAACGTCTTCTAACACATTATGTGGTAATAAATCAAATAGATTTGATCCCTTGATCCCCTCTGCCAAACAATCCATTGTACCGCAGGTCCATTTGGGAGTGTGATGAAGTCTTATGTCAAATCCAATAACTTCTTGATCAAGGCAAGATCAAACCAAGTTCCTCTCCTTGTGACATCTTGATAGTCCTCGCACCAAATAAAGATGGCACATGGCACTTATGCATTGGCTATCGCATGCTCAACAAAATAAATCTAAAAAAATCAGTACCCTTCGTCACACATTGATGACCTCCTGGACCAACTCCGAGGTGCAAAATACTTCACCAAGGTCGACTTGAAGTCAATTTATCAAGTACTAGTCCATCCTGAAGATGATTGGATGAAAACATTCAAAATGAGGGAATGATTGTACAAATGGTTCGTTATGCCCATTGGTTTGAGCAATGCACTAGTAACATTCATGCCCCTGATGAACAACCTACTCAAGCCCTTCACTAACTTTTTTATCATCTTCTACTTGGATGACATCCTCATCTTCAGCAAAACTTGGAAGGAGCATGTGGAGCACATCTTAAACACATTGCACAAACACAAGTTGCAAGCCAACTTAGCCAAGTGTACATTTAGTGTCGCACAAATTCAGTATCTGAGCTACATCATCAATCATGCAAGCATCCATGTATATCCAGAGAAGATCAAAGTAATCCAAGATTGGTGGAGTTTTCTTGGACTTGCTAACTTCTATCACAAGTTTGTTCTTGATTTCTCACACAAAGTATGGTATCTCAGCAAGATCATGTGCACCAAAGTAGCGTTGCAATGCCTCAAGGAGCTCAAGCAATGCCTCTACGCAACCCTTGTTCTAGCAATGCATTGTCCATTCCTTTGAGATTCACACTGATGCATCTAACTATGCATTCAGTGCATTACTCACACTGTATGGACATTCGATCACCTATAACTCAAGGACATCCAGCGACATGATTGAGCTACATATACAAAGTAAGCTAGAGAATGCATGCCCCATAACTTGGATGAGTTACCTGCAACAGTTTCATCTGATGATCAAGCACAAGCATGAAGAAGGAAACAAAGCAATAGATTGTCTCAACCAACAAGTACAACCACTCATTACAATGCTTGACACACGCGACCACAAATTTCTAACTATGTATCTCTCTACTCAACAAGGCACAATTTTGCAAAAACCTATACCGCCCTTGTGCAGGGTGAACAAGTTCGTGAATTCCACATCCGACAAGCTTCTCTACAAGCTTGGACTTCTCTGTGTTCTTGATGGTGCACCTCACCAAAGACTCATATGGGAGGCCCACTATGCTAAGACAATAGGACACTTCAGTGTTATCAAGACACTAGCAGTGCTTCAACAGCTGACTTGCCTCACATGTGCACATACATTAAATGCCACATCAAGTTTTGCATTCCTTGTTGCCTCGCCAAGCCCACAAACTAGAAATTAAACTTTAAACACTTTTGTTAGTTTCACCCAAGCCATGAGAATCTATTGGTATGGATTTCACGATTGGATTACCTATGACCAAGCAACTAAATGACTATGTTCAGTGTACTGGATAGGTTTTCTAAGATGGCCATCATGGTTGCTTGCAAGAGCATCAACACGCAAAAAACCTCGCGCTCATTCTCCAACCAAGTTTGAGTTCATTTTGGGCTGCCCACATCCAATGTGTCTGACTATGACCCACAATTAGTTAGCCACTTCTAACAAACTTTGTGGGATATGATGGATACACAATTGGACCAGTCTATAGCATTTCATTCTCAAACACAGTCTATAGCATTTCATCCTCAAACAAATGGATAAATTGAAGTTATCAACCACACAATTGGGATGATAATTTGCTTTGCATTCAGCATGCCTAAACAAAGCTCTTCACATTTCTACGTGGCATATAGTCCATTCCAAACATGTCTTGGGTTCCAACCAATAACACCCCTAGATATATCCTACTACCAACCATCCAACACAGAGTCACACACATGAAAAGGAAGTGGACAAAGCACATAAGTTTTTGAACCACATCCAGCATGTTCATCAGCAAGTTCAGCAACTACTTTTGTGCCAACAACTATGTACAAAGATCACCATCACACACACCACACACCTCATAAGTTCAAGGTGGGGATAAAGTTTGGTTGAATCTTCAAAAGGAACGTTTCAAGGGTCTACATCGCAAGATCAAGCTTATGTACTATGGTCCATACACCATATTGTGTGCAACTGGAGAGAACATGTTCACTCTTGACTTACCACAATACTTAGGTTTGCATCAAATCTTCAATGTGGAAGTCCTTAAGCCATACTTCCCACCTTTGCTTGAGCCAACAACAAATCAACGTTCTTCTGATTTGGATCCTAAACATTTCCACACAGCATCAAAGGATCAAATCATTGAAGTGACAACAATGTACATTCATTAAGGAACACATTAGTTGTTTAGGGTGGTCAAGGCTAAGCAATACATTAATCAGGCTAAGTGGTACAACCTTCGGCAGCTTCAAGTTCAATTTCAACAAATCGTCGAAGATGTAATGTGGACCATTGCTCCTAAAAAAAGGGCAAATGATCTGTGTGCAACCGCCATGCAAGTTTGCACACTCCTCATAAGGACTTTTGAGTTTCCCAAGCTTGTGACATACCGCACCAAAAGTAGAGTCTTGCGATATCACCTTGCACTAGAGCATCGCCCTGTGACATGCCTCGTAGCCATCTTGTGTCACACATCTCCTAAACTCAGCATCTCATACATCACCTTGCGGCATAGTACATCACTTGCATAGCCTTGCAGTACCTTGCACACTACCACAGCACCACACATTGCGCAATAGTCTCAACACTCAATATCCGCGTGTCAACTCCCTGTTGCTACCAAACATGCCCAGTGGAACTTTTTAGGTTTGCACCATGTAAGAGAACCTATCAACATATTGCGACATTGGAAGTCCAATTGTCGCACATGCAAGAAGGTGAACCATCACCCAAGTGAAAGGAGAACCACTTTGTAATTGTTCCCTTTTGTAACAACTTTCTTGTGTATATATATAGTAACTATCTAGCCCTTAAAAGGATAAGAGATGCGTCTAGATAATATTATGTTAGCATGCCCCAAGTATCTAGCATTTTAACACAAATCTATAAATCTCCTTCATTGTAGGTGAATTAGTAAGGAAGTATTTCCCTTTTTTATCATGGGAACCTACATTCCCAGCCTCGTTGAACATTGTACATAGGCTTTTTCCCTCTTCTTTCTCTAGAATAGAAGTTGCACCATTTTGGGAAAATACTTCTGCATTCAAATGTATTTTGGTTTACTTTAGTTATAGTTTTCCTTTGCATGTTCTCTAATGTAATGTCCCCATTTCCACATTATGATTAAACAGATATTGAAGACCTTTAGTCTATTTTCCCATAGACTAAAAGAGCCCTTTTGAGAGATTATATTTTATTAGTTATTTATTAATTGTCGAAATAATGATTTTTATCATAAGACATTTATTACTTAATTAATAGAATATTTAAAAAATGGTTTTTACCATTAAAGTGCTTAAATGAATTAATTATTAATTTATTGCTTTGAAATAATTCTAATTACTATTTTAAAATTAAAGCAACTAATTAAATATTATTCAAAAATGAGATGTCTACATGGTAGCTAAAGCAAGGGAAAAGAAAGGGGTTCTATCTTCCCAAAGTGGTTCACCCTCTTTGGAAGTTATAAATACATGACAAAGACTACAACAGAAGATATGCTGAATTTTGATAATTTGTTCTTCATGTTTGAAGAAACTATTGGGATGTATGTCCAATAGAAATTCGCTACCTTTGATGTTGATCAATCTAAAAAAGTGTTATTTGACACCACCTTTGTTGAGAAGATCTTGTTCTTGCCCTAGAAGTGGGGCAATTTGTTTTGGAAAGTTCGTGTGGGTTTTTGTGAGGGTTTCATGGTTCTTTTCTTGCATATTAACCTTACTAAATATTTATCTTATTTTTGCAAGTGGAGCGAACCACCTTGGAAGCTTGGATCTAGGGTTTGAAGGCTTTTTTTGGTCTATTTTAAGCAAATTAAATATTTTGATTTTATTTGCTAATTTTCTCCCTGTTGGTGTGAAGATTTGGAATAATTCATTAAGGGTTTGAAAAAGAAAATTAAATAATAATTTTTAAAATTATTATTTAATTATTTTGACAAGAAACTAGAGTTTTCAGAGTTTCAGAGCAATTTTTGATGACCTTATTGTGGAAAAAAAAATCCAAAATTATTTTTGTTTAATAGCCATTACTTTTATAATCAGTTTGAGCTCTTGTTTGCATCATAATTCCAAATATTGAGAGTTATGAATTTTTTTAATTTTTCGCTATTCGTAGGAAATAATAATTGTTGAGGGCAAATTTGCAAGGTTTTCGTTCTGAATTAATTATTGCAGTAATTTTCTGAGTATTGGCGATTGAATTGAACTAAGCTTGAACATGGATTAGAGTGGGAAGGAAAGAATTCATTTCAGCGAGTGTGGCACTAGGGTTTGAAAGATTGAAACATTCATTTCAGAGTCGTTCTTCATTTTGGCAAGAGCCATTAGTGACCAAATTCACCAAGTATTTATTTGGTATTTATTTTAAGGTGAATTGAAATTAATTTTCAGTTTGGAGGTGCAATTGCAGTAGCTAGAGTTTGCTGATTTTTAATTTCAAACTTTCAAAAATTGTGAATTTTGGAGAAAACCCCTTCGGTGCAATTCATTACAGTGGTATCAAAACACCATCTTGTCTAGCTTGTGAAGGTTTGTGTTTGCAGATTTAAATGCAGTCTATGAATCATGGAGTTAATAAGTGAAGATGAATTCAGAACAAAACTTCACAGATTGGAAAAAAAAACTTGAGCATCCACATTTAAAAAATGTTTTGCTCAATGTTTTGGAGAAAGCAGCAAAATCCATTGGTGGTTTATTTGGCTAGACCCAAGATTTTGAGACATACTGATTTGAATGTGCGACTTGTAGCTATCATTTGTATTAGTGAAATTATAAGGATAATAGCTCCATAACAACCATATAGTGACAACATTATGAAAAAAATATTTCATTTGATGGTTGAAAGTTTTGAAGGTTTTGCTGACATCACAAGTTCTTTTACTAAGAGAATCACTATTCTAAAAAATTATGGCAAAGGTCAAATCTTGTGTCCTAATGTGGGATTTAGAGTGTGATACGCTTATTCTTGAAATGTTCCAACATTTCCTTACAGCTGCAAGTTAAAATCCTACAAAAGGTATGATAACTTCCATAGAAAAGGTGATGACCTTAACACTCAATGAAAGTGATGATCTTTCTAAGCCATTGTTGTCTATCTTATTGGCAAGTTTAAAGTTAGAAAAGAATAAATTTTCAATTGCCCAAATGTTGTTTCAAAAAGTTGCAAATATTTGTTGAGAAAAATTAAGGCCTTATTTGATAATGGAGCACCTCGAAGAAAAGAGTATTGAGCTACATGGAAAGTTGGAGAAAAGTATGAAGGGACAACCCTTTATGACGAGGCCAATAAAATAGAAAAATCAGATTTGAAAAAGGAAGGTGAGCTACCAAAAGATGACACTTTGGAGCAGCCCATAAGGGTGCAAGTAGATGATAAAAGAGAAGAGGAAATCAAGGAGCATGAAATAAAATAAGTGCAAGGTAAGGATCTTTTATTGATAAGAGATGTCTATTTATCTTCTAATGATTTGTATACATGACAGTGAAGTCATTAAAAGTGATAAAATGAAGGATATGGTTTGCAAATTGAGGCATGAGGATTCCTTAATTCAAGTTCACAATTATTGTCACCAAGAGGTATGGGATCCTGGGAATTTTATTTGTTTTACAAAGATTCTCAATTATGATTTTAAATTCTTTATGACTAATTCCATGGGAATAAAGAAAGAATCAAAATTGTTTGAGGCATGGAGGAATATAGGCATGTACAAATTAACATTGAAACTATAATTTAAGGTGGAAGATTATGAGTATATTTTGCATGGTTTGAATGACATGAAGGCTCCTTTATCTTCATCAATCAACATGATAGGAGGATATTTTATGAGTATAAGGAAGAAGGATGAAAGGAACAATGATAGGGATGTTATAAGATATCATGGACAGCCATATGCTTGCAAAAGCGGGGATGCTACAACACAATTGGTAAGTTTACCTAGTTTTGATTTTTATCATGCATATGTTGGATTGAAATCTGAATTTTATGACTCAGAAAATTCAGAGACATCTAGTCAATTCCAACCCCTACAAACAAGCATAATATTGCCTTCTCGAAGTATGTTTCGGTTCACAAGGAGAAAAGTTCATGCATGGACAAAATCTGAAATCAATTGCTCCCAAAATTCTGAATTAACATGGCAGGTACAGCAGCTTATAAAAATAGATAAAATCCAGTATTTGTGGGGTTTGTTTGATGATGCATACATGTGTGAGGAAACTAACAAAGGGCAGCCAAGGGAAGGACATACATCTTACATAAGGGGATCCCTACCAATGGGTTTAGATGGTTATGGTATGCATTTGTAAGGTATGTTTTTCAATTTGGTTAAGCTTGTTTTCTTTCTACAAATGGAAGGACTATATTTTCAAAATGGAAAAATATTGATATGAAATAAAGAAGGTCCTAGCACACCTTGGAATGCACACTATGGGAGCACACATCCTTAGTGTTTTTCCATGAGATGAATTTAATTATGGGCAGCTTTGCTAAGCATATTAATTTCGTTCAGTTTTGCAGTCTTAATCTTCTTCATACAAGACATAAGTCCATGATGGTTTGTTGCAGAAGCATGGAGTTAAAGAGCCCATTAAGGATCAGCTTGGTAATGAACAAATTAAAATTTCTTAGTAGAGGCATGGTTGTGTTTTACTATGAAAGCCAGCATATTTGCATGCACAATCTATGAGGAGAGGTTTCAACTCATAAGGGGACCTTGTGGATAAGTTCAAAGCAAGATAAGAGGTATGATAGCTACTATTTTGAGTTGTATGAGACATTGAGTTCTTTTGAGCAACATACTAGGTACAAGAATGGCAAGGTAAGAAATTCTAATGGCATTCCACAGATCATGGGAAGAAGAGAGAATGCAAGTTTTAATTCTGAATTTTGTCATCATGAAAAATCAGAATTAAACATGTACTTACAGCAGTATCATGAAGAAAGAAAGACTTATTTTTGGGGACTCTTGATGAGCTTATGGAGCGTTACATGCATGCATAGGAATGTTGATAAGGGCCAACCTTTGGAAGGGCACATGGCATGCACAAGGAGGCCCATATATGATGAGTTGAACTACCTTGAGGCCTCACATCAAGTTAAGTTTACCGGATGGTACCTAACGGATTTTTTTTTACATGATTGGAGAATTATAGCATGGCATTTGGAAGGTCATTATCCACGGTGAAACAAGGTAATCAAATTCTATTATGTTTTTTATTCCAACTTTTGGCTGCATATCACTTCCTTGGAGGATATAAGGGATAGGAGCTTCCTCATCCACCACTTGGTATTGAAAGAGGTGGTTGATTGGGAACATGTGGAGCCTTTGGAAGGCTATGAGGACATGTCTAGCACTTGGAGGCAGCCCCCAAAGTACAAGAACAGCAGTATGAAAAAAGCATTTGAAGATTTCCTTCGATGGGAAACATGGAAATGTGGGCATTGTTTGATAAGGAATGTTGGAACACCCACTTGGATTTTGCAATTGCTTGAGGACAAGCAATTTTGGGTGAGGAGGATTGTAATGTCCCCATTTCCACATTATAATTAAACAGGGATTGAAGACCTTTAGTCTATTTTTCCATAGACTAAAGGAGCCATTTTGGGAGATTATATTTTATTAGTTATTTATTAATTGTCGAAATAGTGATTTTTATCATAAGACAATTATTATTTAATTAATAAAATATTTTAAAAATGGTTTTTACCATTAAAGTGCTTAAATGAATTAATTATTAATTTATTTGCTTTAAAATAATTTTAATTACTATTTTAAAATTAAGGAAACTAATTAATATATTATCAAAAAAAAGATGTTAGTATGGAAGCTAAAGCAAAGGAAAAGAAAGGTGTTTTATTTTCCCAAAGTGGTTCACCCTCTTGGAAAATTATAAATACATGGCGAAAGCTACAATGGAAGATACGTTGAATTTTGATAATTTGTTCTTCATGCTTGAAGAAACTATTGAGATGTATGCCCAATAGAAATTCGCTACCTTTGGTGTTGATCAATCTAAAAAGGTGTCTTTTGACACCACCTTTGCTAAGGAGAGTTCATGTGGATTTTTGTGAGGGTTTCGTGATTCTTTTCTTACATATTAAACTTGGAAAATATTTATCCTATTTTTGCAAGTGGAGCGAACCACCTTGAAATCTTGGATCTAAGGTTTGAGAGCCTCTTTTGATCTATCTTAGGAAAATTAAATATTTTGATTTTATTTGCTAATTTTTTGCATGTTGGTGTGAAGATTTGAAAGAATTCGTGAAGGGTTTAAAGAAGAAAATTAAATAATAATTTTCAAAATTATTATTTAATTATTTTGACAGAAAACTAAGGTTTTCAGAATTTCAAGACAATTTTTGACGACCTTCCCATGGAAGGAAAATTCCAAAATTATTTTTGGTTGATGGGCATTATTTTTATGATCAGTTTAAACTCTTGTTTGCATCATAATTCCAAATATTGAGGGAGTTATGAATTTTTGAAGTTTTCAACTGTTCGTAGGAAATAATAATTGTTGAGCGCAGATTTGCAAGGTTTTCATTTTGAATTAATTATTGCAGCAATTTTATGAGTATTGGCGATTGGATTGGACTATGCTTGAGCAGAGATTAAAGTGAGAAAAAAAGAATGATTTCAGCTAGTGTGGCATTAGGGTTTGGAGGATTGAAACATTCATTTCAAGCTCTTTCTTCATTTCGGCAAAAGCCATTAGTGGCCAAATTCACCAAATATTTATTTCAAGGTGAATTGAAGTTAATTTTCAATTTGAAAGCGCAATTGCCGCAGTTAGGGTTTGCTGATTTTTAATTTCAGACTTTCAGAAATTGTGGATTTTGGGGAAAACCCCTTTTTGGTTAAATCGTCTCATTTGGGGACATTACATATAACTGGTAGCTTGCCGCCAAGTACAAGGTTATCACCACACCAACGCCCTGAGTCCCATGGTGTAGATCACCACGTGCTCCCACCTTGTTCTTCAAACATGTTTGGGGCAATTTTGCGCTGAACTTACCATTATTTCAAATCGCGACTCAATTAGTTTTTGAGTGTCTTAGGATGTGTGACCAACTTTTTGCGCGCATAGCCTTTTACTTAGTCATTTGATAATTTCAATATCATAAATTAGGAGTAATTCGCCTAATTGGGTTATAGAGTCCACATAGCTTAATTATAGTATATATAGGGGGTAGTATTTGAGTATTAAAGCATCATATTACCCAAAAAAAAATACTTATCGTAAGCATTTTTAAAACTGCCCCCTCTACGTGGCTCAATCATATATTTTGCTCTTCATTTCACTTATATTGTGTGGATCTGCGCTATTCTACTCTTATTTGTGAGTCATTGTTGATATGTTCTTTCCAATTGCTGAATTGTGATTTATTGTTGTGAATTTGCACAAAGCTGCGATTTTGACAAAGTGAGATGTTTTTTACCCAGATATTTTTTCATGGAGAAATAGTCTATCGTGTAGAGGTTCCTTATCCTCACATGTGTCTACTTAAGGTAATTCCTACACAGTTGGAAACTCAAATTTCTAGACATTTCCAAAAAGTGGTCATAAAAATGATTATAAGCAATGTAGAGGGAATTATCATGTAAAGTTGACCTTGTGAATCTGCTTTTTGGTAAAAAAAAAAAGATAGGCAATGAATTAGGGCAAAAGCAATCACCTTCAAAAAATACATTCTCCCTACTTGACTGTTTGATTTAGACGATTCTTACATCATTAGAAGGATATTTATTTTTGAAAGCTCTCGAAAAAGTGGTCGCACTAAAAATGTTGAGCAGCATTGTGAAAGTTGTGGCCATCCAAAGTTGATCTTCAAACTGCAAATCTGTCAATTTTTTTGGGCATGAACCTAGCAAAAAATTCATATCTTTCATTACGGCGCTAAGACTAGAATGGATATCCAATCACTTGCTACACCACAATGGGTCCTTCTACCAGAGGGAGAGATAAGTACCAAGCCACCCTAGGGAAGACTCCTAAGGAAGATCTAGAATCAGAGGTGGACATGGGCCAACAAGGGGGTGAAGTTGTGAGACTGGATAAGCTAGAAAGAAGATTAAATAGCATGACAAATAGTCTGAACAATATCCAACCAAGCTTGACGAGCATGCTCACCATGGGGGAGTTGGACAAGATGGCTACGAAAGGGGATCTGGCAAGGGTTGAAACAAGATTTGATGGCATGGCAACTAAGGAGGATCTAAACAAGATGGCTTAGGAATCGAATATGGATGGATAGTTGGGGATCTAAAATTTACCGTATTTTACGTAGCCCAAGCCCTTGAAAACAAAGGATTCTACCTATCATAGTAGATCTTTGGATGCGCACATTATCGATCTTTGAATGTGCACACCACCAATCCTAATAGATCTCTAGTTCCGCACACTATCGGTCCTAATATATCTCAAGTTCCGCATACATCCAATCCTAATTGATCTATAGATCTGCAATTCCCTGATTCAATCCCATGACACTTTATACCGAAGATGGACGACATGCAAAATTTGATGGCAAGGGCATATGCTCAGTTGGATCTGCACATGGAACAATTCATTGAGTTGCACCACCTTGCTTATAGAAGTACGCAATAACATCTCTATATTTGCAACTTGATCAATTAATATGGTATCATTAGCTTCATGCTCAAAATAGAAAGAAGAGATGTGTTGTTACATGGTCAAATTTTACGAAGGCACTAGCAATGCAGCATAGTAGCAATCCGATGAACAACTACTTCAGCCAATTGCCCGAGCTAAGACAAACAAGTACAGTCAAGGGTATACTCAATAATTTCAAACCCTCCCTTTGAGGGTAGGAAATGTTACGGAGAGGGGACTTGAAGCACGTTTCTGAGCAAATTAAAGGACCACATTCAACATGAGCTATGCTTGTTTGATCCACATTCATTGACTTTAACTATCATTAGGGCAAGAAGAGTAGAGGAAAAGGCTTTAGCTACTCGGGGACAAGCATTCACTAGCAACATCATAGCATCCCTACACAATCCTTTCCTCAACCAACCAAATTAAAACCTCAGCATAATGAAGAAAAAAGTGGTAAAAGGATTTTTTTTTAATTGTAGTAACAAATACAATAGAGGACATAATGTGCAAAGAAGAAACTAATTAACAATGAAGGAGCAACCAAAGAGAAGGAAGAACTCAAGGTCGAAGAGGAACCAAAAGAAACACCAAAGGATCCACAACCATCTCTTTTAATGCACAATCAAGAATTAGTACCCCACAAACCCTCAAAATAGCGGGATTTCTAAAGAAACAAAGAGTGACAATGTTAATTGATTCACGTTGTGTTCCAGGAAACGCCCCCCCTCCCCATGACTGCTGCCTGGGCACGCCTCCGGTACGGGGATGTGAGCGTTTTCGACAATGTTTGGGACGTCTCTGGGCATGCCCGGGACGTTTCTGACGAGTCTGAGGCGACTTTGAAGGGGAAAAAATAAAGAAATACTCAAAAAACTGTTTAAAAAAAAAAAAAAAACCTAAATCGCTGCGAACTCTTTACAAAAGTAGCCCCCTCACTCTAAAGATCACACCAAAGTCTAAACAATATGTAAATAAAGTAGCCCCCTCACTCTAGTTTCTTATACTTTAAGTTATATTTTATTTATATACTTTCAGGATGTTTGAGAGTGGTTTCGGACCTCTAAGACCTATAATGCAAATTCTAGGTTTTGGAGGATCCTATCATATTTCAGACTTAGTCAGATTCCAAGGTTTCAGGGTTTCAGACTTAGCCATATTTCAGGGTTTCAAGATTTCAAGGAGACATCATAGGAGGTATGAAGGTTGCTTGAAGGGATGTAGGTATGATAGAATAGTATGAGAACATCTCTCGCAAAGTGCCCCAAGCCAATCCCACCCCATTCCCTGTGCACCCCTTAATGCATACACTCTAGGAGATTCAATGAACCAGTGAGCCCTACGTGAGAAAGCCTCAGTAAATGATAAAGTTGAAAAATAATGGGAGTGGCATTCATGATTTTGAGGGCAATCGAGATGATTTATTCTAGATTTGAATGTACATTTTGTCTTTGAAGTAATGAATGAATGAATGAATATTATATATTTTTAAGTCTTTTATCACCCATTCAAGCCCCCTGATCAAATGCTTGTATCTCTCACCACATGAAGAGTTTGGAAAGAAAATATTAGCATGATTTTAGAACTAATATTCAATTATAATTATAGACAAATATTTTCATACTATGTAGTTTCAAGTGTTTTACTAAAAAAATGAGTTAAATGTATATATATATAATGGGAGAGGCATTCATGATTTTGAGGGCAATCGAGATGATTTATTCTAGATTTGAATGTACATTTTGTCTTTGAAGTAATGAATGAATATTATATATTTTTAAGTCTTTTATCTTTTATAGACAAATATTTTCATATTATATAACTCATTTTTTTAGTAACACACTTGAAACTACATATATATATATATATATAGTTTCAAGTGTGTTACTAAAAAAAATGAGTTACATATATATAGTTTCAAGTTTGTTACTAAAAAAAAAAAAAAGTTATATATATATATAGTTTCAAGTGTGTTACTAAAAAAATAATGAGTTATATTTGAGATATATATATATAGTTTCAAGTGTGTTACTAAAAAATAATGAGTTATATTTGAGTTATTACATTTTCAAGTGTTATATATATATATATATATATATATATATATATATATATATATATATATATATATATATATAACTCATTTTTTTTTAGTAACACGCTTGAAACTACATATACAGACGTATCCAAATCAAGGGTTTTCAAAAATGGCATACCCGCATAGCCGAGATGTGCCCGTACCCGTACCCAAACAACATAGGATTCAAGGAGTACTCACAATTTCATCAACAACAGATTTGGTTGTGCGTTTAAAATGCTTTGCCTTCCTAGTGCCAAATTTTCAAATCGTGATTGTTGTGGGTGATACACTCTGTTATTTAGAAAAATGCCACAGTATCAAACTAGCAATAGCGGACTACCTTCTGAATAGCCCGATGTTTGCCATTCCCATGGGTGGCGCAGATATTGATTTGGGAGTCCAATGGCTCACTACTTTAGGCACAACAGAGATCAACTTCTAGAAGCTCTTCATGCGCTTTCACTCCAAAGGAAAGACTTCCAAATTACGGGGATTGCGAGCAAAGGCTCCACAGATAGTGAGTTCTCATCAGATGCAGAAGTTGCTCAAAAAAAGATGAGGATTTGTGGAACAATTCTTTTCACTAGAAGTTCAACAATCACATGCATCTACACCACCAAATCTTCAATCTATCATTGAGAAACACTCAATCATATTGGGAGATATGCCGAAAGGGCTTCCATCCAAAAGGGATCATGACCATGCCATTCAACTTGTACCAGAGAACCAACCGCCCAACATCAAACCTTGAAGGTACTTGCATGTGCGAAAGCATAAGATTGAATGAATGGTAGAAGAGATGTTGCAAGCAAGTATTATTCATTGTGATCAAAATGCATATTCTTCTCCAGTGGTGATGGTGCGTAAGAAAAATGAGAATTAACGCATGCGCCTAGACTACAGATAGCTAAATAAGTTCACCATCAAAAATAAGTTCCCTATTCTTGTAATTGATGATTTGCTATATGAATTAAATAGAGTAGTTTTTTTTACCAAACTAGATCTTAGGTTGAGATATTATCAAAACAAAATTAGGAAGGAGGATATTCTCAAAATAACAGTCAGAACACATAAGGACCATTATGAGTTTCTTGTTGTGCCCTTTAGTCTCACAAATGCCCCATCTAAATTTCAAAGTTTGATGAATTCCATAATGAAGCCATTTTTTAGGAAGTGTGTCTTGGTGTTATTTGATGATTGTGGCACAATTATTTTAACTAGAAGCTCAACAATCACATGCATCTACCCCATTAGATCTTCAATCTATCATTTAGATACACTTAGTTGTATCGGAAGATCTGCTAAAAGGACTTGCACCCAAAAGGGATCATAATTAGGGCATTCAACTTGTACCAAAGAGCCAACCACCCAACATCAAACCTTATAGGTACACATGTGCAAGAGAGTGAGATTGAGTAAATGATACAAGAGATGTTGGAAGCATGAATTATTCACAACAATCAAAGTGCATACCCTTCTCTAGTGGTGATGGTGCATAATAAGGATGGTAATTAGCACACGTGCCCAAACCACAAAAAGCTAAATAAGTTCACCATCAAAGATAAGTTCCATATTCCTATAATTGATGATTTGCTCAATGAATTAAATGGAGTTGTTTATTTACCAAACTAGATTGTAGGTCAAGGTATCATTCGATCAAAATTAGGGAGGAGAATATTCTCAAAACAATATTCTAAATGCCCTAATATGAGTTTATCATTATGCCCTTTGGTCTCACAAATGCCCCATCTACATTTCAAAGTTTGATGAAATCCATATTCAAACCATTTTTTAGGAAGTATGTCTTGTTCTTTGATGATGTATTGGTCTACCACAAAAACATAGCAAAACCATTTGCACCATGTTGATCATGTTTTTACATACTCTCAAGCAGCATCAGCTTTATACAAAACCTTCTAAGTGTGCTTTTGGAGTCAACGAGGTAGAGTAATTGGGTCACACCGTATCTCATGGAGTCAACGTGGATCCTAACAAGATCAAGGCAATGGTGGAGTGGAAAGTGTTTTGAAAACTCAAGAACCTATGAGAATTCTTAGGAGTGACATGATACTAGGGTAGACTTGTAAAGAATTATAATAACATAACAACACCACTCATAGCTCTATTGAAAATGGGTCCCTTCCATTGAAGTGAGTCAACAACCAGAGCATTTAAGAAGCTTAAGAAGGCCATTTGCACCATCCATGTTCTAGCCACTCCAGATTTCGCGAAAACTTACATTGTGGAATGTGATGTCTCAGGGCATGATAAGAGTACAATTCTAATGCAAGAAGGCGATTCCATTGCTTTAAAAAGTTGACAACTTGAAGGTAAGAATTTACTCAAGCCCATTTATGTGAAGGAAATGTTGGCTATTCTTCGTGTGCTCAAACAATGGCAACCATATTTGGTGGGGAGACATTTCAAAGTGAAGACAAATCACAACAATCTGAAATATTTTTGGGACAAAGGCTTTCATCAAAAGAATAACAGAAATGAGTCACTACGATGTTGGGAAGGAGAATGTACTCGCAGAGACGCTCTCTAAATGCGATGAAAACACAAAGGCATTTTTGTGTGCCATGTCAATACTCTAGGTGGATTGGATGAATGAGGGAAGATCGAAAGTAGCACCAGGATCCTAAAACATGGCATATCTTTCATCAACTAAAACAAGATCCAAGCACTTCGGATAAATTTGTGCAGAAGGGTGACTCCCTATGATGCAAGGATCGACTATATCTTTGCAACTTGAGCCCCAACCGTAAGGTTCTAGAGGGCACTCAAGATTCCTAAAGCCTTATCATAGGGTGAAGGAAGACATTTTTGGGAAGGGCTCAAAGGCGATGTACAAAACTTGTTGGCTAAATATTTGGTGTGTCAGCAAAACAACTACGATATAGTTGAAACCATGGGTCTTATGTAACCTTTATCTATTCCTAGCTAGCGATGAGAGATCTCCATGGATATCATTACAGGACTGCCAAAATCATAAAAGAGAAATGTCATCATGGTGAAGGTAGATTAGCTCACAAATTATGTCCATTTTTGCACCTTGTTGCATCCTTTTGTAGCAAGCACGGTGGCAACCAATATTACGCAAGGATGTGTAACCTAGATTTTGGTGACATTCTAGGCATTTTGGTGACTTGGAGGGGCCGTCCCCAATTTTTATTCATTTATTTTTTCTCGTGCTTTTTACTTTAAAACTAAAAAAAACCCAAAAAAATATTTTTTTCAAAAACATTGCACCCTGATCTCCAAAATACCCTGAAAAACATTAAATAAAGTTTAAACCACTAAATTTCATTGAATAAAGTTAAAATATATAACTATTGATTTTTATATATTAATTTAATAGTTGTCTCGTTGTCACCCCAAAATCTAAAAAACTTTTTACTGTCCCGAAAACCTTACCTCCCCTGTACTCAAGACTTAGGTAACTATGGTGGCAACAACCTTCATGTAGACAATTCAAAAGATGCATGGTACTCCAAAAATTATAGTAAGTGACCATGATCTAATTTGTACTAGTAATTTTTTGACTAATTTGTTTGCTTGTTCATGTACTCAACTAGGTCACAACCCTTCATATCGCACTCAATCTAATGTGTAAACTCAATTTGATAACATATGTTTGGAGGGTTATTTGCATTGTTTCACTTCTAATAAGCAGTCTCAGTAGGTTAATTGATTTCCAATAGCAGAACGATGATATGGCACTTCTTTCTATACTTACTCAAAAATCTTGCCACTTATGGCACCGTATGGATACCACCCACCATCCATCACATCATCCTTGAAAGCACAACCAATAGTTCACATAGTAGGACACATTCAACACCAACATGAGTTGTTTTCTAGTCTTAGAGAGAACCCAACCATGGCACAAAATTGAATGAAATAGTAGGTTAGCTAGCATAGTAGTGAAAGATGTTTTCCTGAGATTGCAGCCATACAAGCAAATGTCTTTGAAGAAAACAAAAGGATAACAAACCTTCACCTATGTATCATGGCCCTTATCAAATCTTTCAAAGGGTTGACAACATAGTATATAAATTGGACTTACCTCGGTCAACAAAAAAAGTTTCAATTTCCATGTTTCTTGTTTGAAAAAAGTCATTGGCAAGAAGACTCCAACCTAGACACGATTACTAGTATTGGATGAGGGAAGATAATACTGGACCCTGAAGCAATTCTCAAGACACACATGACGAGGTTGCAAACCAGGGTGATCATGGAGAATCTCAACAAGTGGCATAACTTGCCCAGAGAATATGTGACATGGAAAGATGAAGAGCGCACAATCTTTGACTTAGTTATTCTATAATTTCTATATTGTATATTAGTAGTGGTCAACCTAATTGGATTATGGAGTCCGCATAGCCCAAGTATGGTATATATAGGAGGTAGTATTTGATTATTGGAACATCGTATTACGAATTTTATTCTTAATGTGAAGATTATGGAGGTTGCCCCCTCAAAGTGGCTCAGTTATATATTTACATGGATTATTCTATTTTGCTCTTATTTACGAGTCGTTATTGCTGATTTGTTCATTGCAATTGTCGAATTGTGATCTATTTTTGTGAATTTGCTTTGTCATATAGAAAGTTCATTGCACCTCTTGCAGCATTGGAGGAGCATTACATGCGGTGCGTGATCGTAGATTATCGTGTACTCTCCAAAAAATCACTAAGAATAGCCACCACCCACATCCCAAGATCAACAATATTCTAGACTAGATTCAAGGTGCCTTGTACTTCACCAAGCTTAACTTGACTTCTGGATATTTGTGTAGAGCCTAGTGACACTTTGCGCCAACATGACTACATTTTCGCGATTGTGTTGATATTACAAAATGGTGATCTCTATGTCATGCACTAAGGCGGTTGATGCTCCACATTCTCCCAATTTGTTCTTCAAACATGTTTGGAGCACTTTTGGGCTGAACTTACCATCATTTCAGATCATGGCTCAGTTCTTGAGTCACTTATAGTGATCTTTGCAGAAACTTCTTAGTTGTCAGTTGCACTTTTATACTTCATTTAATATACAAACTGATAGTCAAACTGAGGGTATTTATCAAACATTAGCCCATTCTCTATGCATTTATCAACAGTAAAATAAGCCAATGGGACACATACTGCATATCATTGAGCACAAATATAGTTCACGTCCTCGTATCTCAACAAGACATTCTCCTTTCAAAGCTTGTTATGGATTCCAACCTTTGGCGCCTTATGAGATTTTGGTTCTTCCAACCACATATAGGTCCCCCCATCAGAAGAAGCAACACAAAGCTTCTTTCTATGTGCAAAATATGGCAAAGCTTCGCATAAAATTCAAAACATTCTCTAGCAGAATCAGGCCACATTCAAGGTATTTCATGACCAGCATCGAGTACCTCATTCTTTCCAAGTTGGTGATCACAATTGGATTCACTTGGATAAGCAGATGTTTAAGATCAAACAACATCACAAGATGAAACCAAGCAAATATGGGCCTTACACTCTTCTTTAAGTGGGTGGTCCCAATGCTATCTCAGCTTGCCATTCGTGATGTTGTCAATGTGAGCCAGCTCAAGTTGTACAAGCCATCTCACTTGGAGGTTTCCATCACTCATCATGTGGCTACCATTCCATGCTTTCATCATATGTTGGTCGAGGATACTTTACACAATGTTTGAACTCACACCAATTGAAATAAGATGTATACAAGCGAAGCAATAAAGGCCCTCGACTTCCTAAATACGAGCAAAGTCGACCTTCTCCAGTAAGGGAAGCAAACTACTTAACTCATAGTTGGGAAGGTACTCCACTAACAAAGCCAAGTGGTTCTCCAAGCCAGCTTTTACAGAACAGTTTGCTTATATCACACACAAGATGGGGATAACTTCCTCTCAGCAGGGAGGATACGGTGAGAATCATTCTATTAGTTACATCCTTTCTTGTAATTATCTATATCATTGTATTATTTGTATATACACTTGGCCCAGATTAATAGAGGCTGACTGACTGCATATAAGTTAGACTAACTAAGGTGGATTTTGTATGTCCAGTTCAGGGGTAGTTTGCACCATTTTTGCCTCATCCAGCCATCACCCTTCCTCATCTTTCTATATCTTTATGAATATACAAATGAAGAGCGTACTGCATCAGTTTTGATGGCAATCTCCTTATTTTCTTTTTCTGTTTTAAATTTCATGTGCATTCCCTGATTTGTGTTCTCTCTGCTGTGTTCTTCGTAGGATTACATCAGAGATCCCAAGATCCTTCAAAAACTTTATTTTTAAATCCTTCATCTTATTCTGTTTAAAGCTGCTTTTAATTGAAATTGTCTAAAATATCAGGCTGTATGAAATTGCCTAAACTAGATTATATTACAGTGGCACATGTTAAATCCTAACAAAAAGAATAAAATGCATTTAAGTCTGTTCCTTGAAATTCATTCTGAAAAAGATGTTTACTCAAGTAAAGCTCACTCTTATTTAATCAAGCAAAGGGGAGCAGCTATAACAGCCATTTTGCATAGTCCTTCTATCTCCAAATAGAGAAGGATAAATACTTTTAAAAGGTTAAATTATTATCTCCGTGTAAACTGAAACCCCTTGTTGAAAGTCATTCACATCGTATACTTCAAAAAAAGGTACAAATGTTCACATTTAGTCAAACATACTCTGCCTTTTCTTCATAGACTTGCTTCAATAATACCCAATTTGAATATAATAACCTACCAAGAAATGGATTGAAGCATCTTATTTGTATTTTGTACGATAATTGGGTGAAACACTGTCTTCCACACAGTCCCCTTTTGTAGGGGAAAGGAAAACGAGCAGCACAAAAAGGGGCACGAACAGAAGTAGCTCCAAAACCCTAGAAATGATGTATGAATAGGGAAATAGCATAGAACTGGTACAGGAAGAACAGAGGATGTGGACAGAGGACAGATGGGTGGGTGTGTGTCCCATGAAACATAGGGCTCAGCCCCCATGTTAATGAATGAAGTCTAATTTTCATTTAACAAGCCATATCGAAAAGTTGCAATATTGTCCTTCGACCATCCTTAAGAAGATGATTTGCAGAAAAAAACTGGTTCTACAAATAGAGAAGCATCTAACAACCACTGGATAAAGCAATGACAACGGTGACATGTAAGCATAAAATCCCAATATGTGTTTATTTTTGCGGATTTCAAGATAAGAGCGGTAAACTCACTTAGAAAATGATACCATAATCTTATCCCAATTTTGTCATTTTTTACAACACCATTTTCGTTACAAATGAAAAGCGGGGACATCAATACATAAGCTCACCTGGACAACAGCCGTGAGAATGGCGTAAAGTACGTAGACATCAATAATCTGCAATATATATCCATTGAATATGAGCATATCGATGGTGCGTGCGTTAGGGTTAGGGTTGTAACAGAATATTTGTATGTATTAATTACCTTAAGTTTTGTAGGAGTGGAGGAATAGGCAGATCGCAACGAGGAGAAGAGAGCGCGTGCATCCTTGGTTGTTGAGCTCGCCATTGTTTCTCTACCTGCAAACACTTAACACCCCACTGGAATACTATAGGGCATTGCAGTGTGTAAGTGCTAAATATGCTATGGTTTTATGCCTTCATTCTACTTATAACATTTTACATCGATGTGAATTTCATTTATTGTTATATTTTTCTTACATTTTGTGCCTTTGGGTTTTCATTTTAGGAGAAAACTTTCAAATAAGGTATAACGACCTATCGAAGTTTTGGTAAAGTTTGAAAAAATGTATTATATTTAAGGGAGAGGCATTAATAGTGATGTGTCGTAATTTTGTATATGTTTGGAGTTTAATTTGTATCATGTTAATATGTAAAATTGATGTCGATGGATAATTTAATGAGTTCATTTTTTTATTTTAGATTTTTAGTTTATGATGTGTTTGTACGGAGTTGGTGTTTCGATCTTCGTGCAAGAGGTCTTTATGGGGCCATTTTAGAGGTCCAACTGGCCCTTAAGCATGCCATGGCCAAAAAAAATCAATTGGGGGCCAATAATGGGGTATATGCTCTCTAAAAAATCAAACGATCATGCCAAAAGTGGGGAGTTTAAACGCCAATTAATAGCACACAGTCAGCGAAATGTACACATCCAGCTCGAGGTGGAAGAGCATTTATGTCTCGCCATCCTACATTTATAACCCACCGCCTCACATTCATTTAGCCGACGCTTGGGTATTTTGCCCTGACCTTCTAGCATGTTTGTCCCCATTCGCGTACATTGCATGAGCAAGGGAAGAGGAGATGGAGGGTTTCAAAGATAAAGCATCAATAAGAGCAACAACAACAACATGAGTGCTTACACTTGCTTACCATCGCTACTTATAGGTGAGGTTTTTTGCACCTCATTAAGGTTGTGAGCCATTTGGTTTTAAAAATGCTTATATGGCTTCGAATGTCTGTAAAAAAATAGTAATTTTGTTTGGTCATTATGTCGATTAAGACAGGTTAAATTCAATGTAGTTGTTATGTGAATCATTCAAAATGAGTGGTTTTGGCTTGCAAACTTAAATGGCAACCTTAACCCTCTTTTATGCAATGGTTTGTCACTAAATGTTTAGCCACCCTGCGTTTATGACCATTTATGTCTCGTCATTTTGTGTTTATGACCATTTATGTCTTGTCATTTTGTGTTTATGACCATTTATGTCTTGTCATTATGCGTTTATGACCCACTGCCTCACATTCATTTCATCATCACCTAGGTAATTCACCCCGACCTTTTAGCATGTTCGTCCCCATTCACATACATTGCATGAGCAAGGAAGAGGAGATGGAGGGTTTTAGAGATGATATGTTGGTAAGGGTAACAACAGCACCATGAGCATTTATACTCACTTGTAATTTTGTTTGGTCATTATGTCAATTTAGATGTGTTAAATTCAGTGTAGTCATTTTATGAATTGTTTGGAATAAGTAGTTTTGGCTTATAAACTTCAATGGCAGTCTTAACCCTCTTTTATGGTGGTTTGTCGCTAAATGTCAAGGTAAATGTGCAGCCAATGGAATGTAAACACCCATCTCGAGGTGACAAAGCATTTATGTCTTGCTTATTTATCCCCATCGGTGCATACATTACATGAGCGGGTGTTTTGTAGGGAAGAGGAGATGGAGGGTTTTAGAGATGATACGCTGGTAAGGGACACAACAATACCATAAGTGCTTACACTCACTTGCCATCGTTGCTTGTAAGTGATGTTTTTATACCTCACTAAGGCTGTGAGCCATACATTTTTTTATACCTTGTTAAGACTAGGCTTCCTATCTAAATCTTCTGTTAATAGTGCTCACACCCCGCTAAATATTGATCAAATAGCACTCACTTCATGGTATGCATGTAGTCACGACAAGGAAACAAATCATTTACACCTTCCCACCCTTTGCTCAGCTCGTGCTATGCATGCAGTCCTCTCTCTACTTTTGCATCGTCTCCTTGCCAAGCCATACCACCTAATGCTTTATAAGTGGTGTTTGCTTGCTTGAGTTGTATGTGTTATTTGCATGTTGTCTTTGTGTCTGCCATTATCCACTGTGTGATGGCACTAACGTTTCCACTCTAGTAGGTCTTGGGCTTCTACACATAGACATCTTGTAACCGTCATGAATATAGCTCGGAATGTTTGTTAAAAAATACATAATATTGTCTGTGTCTATGCATTGATTTTTCATATTGTATTAACTATAGTTTAATTCAATGTAATTGATCTATGGATCATATTAAAGGAGTACATTTTCCCCGATGGATTAAAATTAATGGTTTTTTTTAGTATTATAGGTTTATTTCTTTGACATTTTGTGGAAAACTAATGGCAATTCCTTGATTTCCTTCATCTGCTTGGGTCAGAATATTTTCTTGTTAACTATTTGAAGTACTGAAAGTCACCCTATAAGAAAGGAGTTTGTAAAGACAACCCAGTACTATAGGGTGGCCTTCAATATTCCTAATAGTGAATGAGAACCATCGTGGCTACGATTAATAGACCACCCTTTGCTCTTTCCCTCCATGCAATGCACATTTAGGTACTAAATAAGTTATTTGTTTGTTATAACTACAAGAATGCAATTCTTTTATTCGTTTTATGAACCTTAACATTCGGCCTTACTATTCAAATTTGCATTATTGTTTTCTAACACGATTAATCCTTGGATTTTTTTGTTGTTCCTTGACATTCATTTGGGCTCTTCATATAAATATGAGGCAATGGTCATAAACATAGGATGGTGAGACATAAATGCTCTTCCACCTCAAGTCGGGTGTTTACATTCCACCTATTGTGCACTATTAAATGGAGTTTAAACTCCCCATTTTTGGCATGACCATTTGATTTTTTGGGAGTGTATGCCCCACATTGACAACACTAAATTAAACTACAGACACTATAGTTTTAGAATCCATAGAATGATTCACATATTGAGAGAATTATTTTTTTATAACAAACACTCAAATCCCAAGACCTTCACCCAGTTCACCATTTCTATAGAATTCAATAGAAAAAAAACCCATAATACTAAAAAAAACTCACTTGTAAGCAGCGATGGCCAAACAAAATCCAAGAGTTAAAGGTTTTGAAAGAATAATCTATAATGCTAAAACAAACCACATTTCACTATTAAATGGAATTTAAACTCCCCACTTTTGGCGTCGCTATTTGATTTTTTAGGGAGTGTATTCCCCTCCTATTGGCCCCTAATTAATTTTTTTTTTGCCATAACATGCTTAGGGGTCGGTTGGACCTCCAAAATGGCTCCATAAGGACCTCTTGTAGGGGTATCAAAACACTAGGTCTATACAAACATGCCATGAGCTAAAAATCTAAAATTAAGAGGTAGACTCATTAAGCTATCAATTAATGTTAATTTCTTGTGTTGATGTAGCATCGTTTAAGCTCCACATATGCACTAAGTTAGATCGCATGACTATTGGGTCCTCTCCCTTAGTTTTATTGGGTATTATTATTCAATAATAAATAATTACTTATTCCAAATGATTCATATATCAACTACACTAAATTGAATTATAGTGACTATAGATGGCTAAACAAAACACAAGACCTAATCATGTTGAAAAACAATAGTGCAAATAGGGGTCCAATACCTGAGAGGGTAGTTGAAAGGATAGTTTCATTGAGTATTGTTATACAATTGGAATAAACATGTTTGTATGGTTCGCATTGGCATAATTTGTTATTTGTATGAATGTAATGCATACATGTAAATCATATGGTTTTTTATATGAATTTCATTCATGCAAGTGATTGTTCTCACAATATTAATCATGACTGTCATTTATACACAAGTTAACCTTAAATGGTCAATAATTTTGTAAGCCATAATTACTTATTCTGAATGATTCACAGATCGACTACACTAAATTAAACGACAGTGACTATAAATCCTTAGCCTTAGTGAGTTATAAAAAACCTCACTTATAAGCAATGATGGCTAAAAAAAATCCAAGGACTAATCATTTAATAAAATTCACATTCAAATAAAAGATTGTAGAAAATAGTTCTGTATTCAGTTATTTTTCAGCAGTTTTGAGTATGAATTTAATATTATGGTGAGCCTTACACATTTTTCTTAAACTATATAGGGACTTGACTTGGACTGGAGTGGTAATGAATGACCAAGGAGAAACAAAGTATAGAAGACAATGGATGTATAGTTAGGCATTAGATGTTGTGAAAAATGATAATAAGTTTTACAAGTTTGTAATGTTGTTGTATTCACTTGATAGGATTATGCCTAGTGATAGGAAATGAAATGACATATTGTATTTCAAAAGCAATATAAACTTTATATTAGTCAACTCATTATTATGCCTAGTGATAGGAAATGAAATGACATATTGTATTTCAAAAGCAATATAAACTTTATATTAGTCAACTCATTATTTTTATTTATCCATGCAAGTACTAAATAAAGTTTTTAGCATTTGATATATTATGTACTAATAATAGTACAATATCTTATGTACAAGTTCAATAATCTTAATGAATTATTGCAGAATACCAATGTTCAAGTATTGGATACAAATGTGTTTGTAATTAATGAAAATTTCATTTACTTTAAATATAAGATGTGTTCTAGAGTTGGGCCCATACCCTCAACTACCCTTTCAACTATTAGACCCTGCTAAACTATTGGGTCCTCTCCCTTATAGTTTTTTTTAATAAAGGTTAATGCTTTTGAATGTAACTATGAATTGTAATAGAGGAAATTTTATAGAGATTAGAGCTTCAAATTGGTGTTGGGACACAACAGGGAGGCCAGTCCCAAAAAAACACTACACTAATTAAGCCCTTCTCGAATACAAAATCACACTGATAGATATGCTAGAAAGATTCAAAGAGGATAAAGGCCTAACATCTCACAAGTTAAATCATACCAGTTATTAGAAGTGTTGTAGATAGACAAGTAAGCAAAGAAATAAATGACCAAGGGAAACACCCAAAACATCTAAAATAAAGGCAATTAAAAAAGTCTAAGCAACATTTGATATATCCTAAAAAAAGCAACAAAAAGAAAGGGATCATCCATAGGCAGGAAACATCCTTCTCTTAGAAGGGAAATCCTCCATTGTCCTCTAGAACTCATCTCTAATTAATGTTTCAGCTTCCTACCTCACCCTTTCTACCTTCGATCTTTGACCTCTACATTTGGCCAATACACCTAGATTAGCCTTAGGAATCCCACCTCTGGTGATAGGCGGGGGAGGGGTAAGGCACCTTGGATAAGCCACCTGATCCTCTAAAAAAAATTGTCCAGCTTCCCATCTAAAGTGTCACCAAGATTTGCTTGAAAAAGCATCGCGCCATCTCCTCCACATGACCTAATTTCTCCTCCACAACCACTTTCTAAAGGGAACCCATGGGAAAAAATGGGGGTAGAGGAGTAAAGCTTTATGCAAAGAAAACCCATGGTCATGCCAGACAAAATCATCATTGAAAGGACCATCCTTATTTTTCCAAACTCTCTAACAACCATCAGAACCCTAAGCAGAACAAAAAATAGCATGGTACCCAAGGTGATTGCAACGAAAACACTTAAAATGAAGGCCCTCATAGTTGATGAATTTAGTCTAAGAGCCTTAATCAGAATCCACCTTGACAAAGTGAAAAAGAGGCTTGGACATGTCAATGATCACATAAACCCTCGTTGTTCTCTTTCCCCCATATATCTCATCCATATTTATAGTTCCTCCTACTAACAAATGTTTTAATGTATTTATGTGATAAGCAGGTCCTTAGCTTCATGATTATTATTTTAAATCTATGGAAAAAAGTGCCATTGGAGTAATGATTAGTATAGATATCTTAAATACATTTATTTGAAAAACACTAAGATATATCAATATGGAGGCACCTATCATGGATATTTTGCACATTGCATTAATTTATGGCTCCATTACCTTCTTTGTGAGTTTACGAGTGATAGATGGATGATTTAAATTTTAAGGGTTATGGAGTTTAATCCTTAGGTTATTAAAGTGTTCGAGTATAGTAAATTAGGGTATAAAATATATAATAAATATAGTCACTAATTTGTGAAAGAATTGATCTAATATCATATTTATAATAATAACAATGAATGACATAAATAAGTACTTAGCTGAAAATTAACTGAGATGAAGGATCTGGAAGTTGAAAACTGATACAGGAGTTAGTATCAGTATTGTAAATAGGATCCAGGTGTCAAAAACTCTCCTAGAAAATAACACTGTACCTTAGATAATAATGTTGTGTCATTAGTGTCCACTTTTGATGCTAATGTCCTCTATGTAAGAACTGATTTATATTTATAGGAGTAATTATGTTTGAGTCTACTAAGCCTATCCCTGTGCGAACAAACCCTGCTTCAATATATATGACCTATTTTAACTGATTTTGTATGCAAACCCTAGACCTCCATGTGGTTAGGGTATTCGATTAGCACAAGTAGCAAAAGTGTGATGTTAGTTGGGTAAGCTAAACATCCTCAACACCCTATTGTGATGAGAGTTGCCTACATACCAATACTCTAAGGGGGGATCAATTCTGATGTAGTTTTCCCTACCTAAATATTAGTGCAAGTGCAAGTGAAGATAGTATGAATGTCAGTTTGAGTGTTTTGAATGAGTTTTGAGACTAAAAAATTGTGTATTATGAGCTTAAGAGGGTTGTAGATGATTGTATACATAAGTAGGGCAGAATAGGGATTAATAACCTTGATTGTGCACAACTTGTTATGACCTTGTTTGTGCATATTTGCATATGATTCCTATCTAGTGAATAAAGGGCTAAAAGTCATGTATATATATTGATATGATGCTTATGCGAGGCTTTAAATAGGTCTAGGCTAACCTTGGGTGTCTTTCGAATTAAAAATATATCTTTTGGGGCTAAAAAAAGGGAAAAGGACAATAGTGCCCAATTGGGACACTAGTGCGAGGCGCTAGTGTACAAGTATAGTGTTGATGTCTAAGTGGTAGAACTTGAGGCACTAGGGGCATGGATGCCTAAGGGAGGGCCTGATACTCATTTTAAGATGTCTAAAGATGTGTTAGGCCTGCAAAAAAGCTAGATAAGTATTTAAATAAGCCATAAGATAGGTCTAGGGCTAAGCTAGGGATGGGTGGTCTTAAGTAACACTCATTACACTTAAGTGACATTTTAGACGACTACATTTCCCCTCCTTTATTCTAGAAATGTAGCTAAGTAAAATGACTAGAATAAAGTAAAATAAATGCACCAAGACTTACCTAAGAGGCAAAGCTCATAAATTTAGATCTAAGTGTTGGGTTATTTTGGTTAAGTCCAACTCTGGCGCTAAAGTTTAACCCAACGTGCTAGTGCATTGGCCCTTTCATGCAAGACCTAGGTCTTACACGCTCACTTAAAATGCATGACAAAAGACTGGTTCCTATAGGTCTTGTAGCACAATTTGGATAACTTGTTCATATTCATCAATTAAGCAAAGATTATGTAAGAGCATAAGCTTACTACTTCAATCCTATGAGTTATAGATTTGATTAACATTATCATGTAGATTATAATCATCTTCTTACTTAGCATTAAGTGCTTAGAAAAGAAAATATCAGTTTTATTTCACATAAAGAGTTTAAACAATAGTTCACACCATCACTAATAGTAACACAAGTTGATATAACATGGTATCATATATTAAGCTTAAGATTTTCCACCATAACACTATAGAATTCCTACATCTCTCTATCCTCTCACAATGTTTTACAACATGGGTATTTATACTTGTTTTACCCTGACCAAGTGTTTACAATTATTAATGGCATGTATAGGTGGCCAATGAAATCTAAACAAACTGAGAGTCGTGGTGCTTAACAAATAGTTATTCCTCAATATGCAATCCCTGTGCCCCCTAGATTCTTGCTCTATACTATATCTCAGTAGCTATGTGTTCCTTTCCTTATGGGATGGTGAAAAACCTCCTATCAATAAGGTTAGAGTATCCCATTTAAACCGTTCTTCCAACTGCATCTTGCTTCCCACGTGCTCCCCTAGTCTTCAACTTTCGATTCGAGTCCTATGTTCTTAGGTTCTTCGTGATTTTTTCTCCTCTAACTGGGTCCTCTTATGATGGTCCTTCTATGCCATTGTCCTTTTGTGCCTAGTAGTTTCCATGCCATGGTACTTTTTTGCCTGTCAGGGATGCACTATGGTCCTCCCATGCCATGGTCCTTCCATGCCATGTCGGTCTCACACCAAAATGGGATAACACTTAGTCAAAATTTAGGGGCCAACATCACCCCACACTACGCTCTTAGTCCATCTCGGACTAAACCACGTTGGCATCCTCTAAAAATTTAGGCCCCTTCTGCTCAAGTTCCTTCTTTAGATTATCCTAATGGGATAATGCCTCAAGAACCTTCACAGTTATTCCTTTTATGGCCTCCTTTGATGCTTTTATCTCCTTGAGTTGGGTCAGAGTCTCGGTCTTCTTTACCTATTCATCTAGGGCTATGATAGCATCCTTCTAGACGTCTTCAAGTATAGAGACCTCCTTGTCAACCTATCCTCAAAGGGTTGTTAAACTTGCATTTAGCTATTGATAATGTTTATTAATGGCATCCTCCATCATCTCTACATCTCTAAATGCTTTGGTGTGCTTGATGAGATCCTTTATTAAGAGTGCAGCATCAGGTCCTCTTCGGTTTGGAACTAAGCCTCAAAGACTTTATTAGGGCATATGATCTATGTCAAAATACCATCCAAATTGGGGATAACTTCTCTAATTCTCTCTAAAGTATGCTTGCATGTTTCAATGGTCATAGTGAATTATTTAGTTAATTATAATCCCTCATCTCTCGGTGCAAATTATTCCTTGAGTTTCTTGAGTAGTAGTTCCACTAGGGTTTCCAATTTTCCTATAGTGTCCCCATCAAGAGGTACATCATCTGCTAGCACTGGATCTTCCTTCAAAATTGCTTTATAAAGGGTTAAGACCCTTACTTTTGCCTTTGTGGCCTCTTAGAGCTTTTGTTTCATTGAGGCCTCGATGAGCACTTGTTTCTATGCAAGTACTTTATTATACATGCCTACAACTCTAAAATGTTTTCATTCAGCCATGCATGCATCAAAATCTGACAAAATATTCTTGCATGTTATTTCTATGCCCAACTTCAAAAATGCAATGCTTGATAGTAGAGGGGAGATCTTTTAGGGATCTACCCATAGTGGTTTTGGTAGTGCTAGAGCATCTAGGCCCAAAGAAAGGCTACTTGCAGGAGTTCAAACTCATGCTCCTCATTGTATATGTCAGGAGGAAGGACACTTGCTTCCTCATTTCAAGAGTTACCTCTTTGGAGATGAAGTGTGGCAAAAAATATAACATATTTTCCTACACATCAAACTGATAACATTCACGCGTATTATCAATGGTACCTTCATCATGTCCTTTGGAAGTCTTGGTCAGTCCCTTCCCCTTATTTGGGTCTCATTCAAGCTCAACCTCCTCATGGCCATTTATGGCCATCTTTCTTTCTTGTTCATCATCCCCCTCATTATATGGTGATCCAATATCAAGCAGGGAGTCATCAGAGGCAACATGTTCCTCCTGCACTGAGGAGGGAGTTCTCTTGGAATCCAAACTTGAGCTATGAATCTACACCTTAAGAACGTCTGGTTAGGGTACTTACCATGGGGGCTGCTAGTGGGCAGATTTTGTAGTAGTGCTTGGGGGAGATGGTGGAGGTGGAGAAGGTGGGGGTGAAAAAGGTAGAGGTGGAGGTGGAAAAGGTGGTAGAGGAATAGGGGGAGTAGGCTGAGGAGATGAAGGTTGGGGAATTGAAGAGTGTAGAGGAGTAGCGCATGGAGGAGATGGAGAAGTGTGAGGAGGAGATGGGGATGAATGTGGGGAAGGTAAAGGGTGAGGCTTAGGGCTATGCCTCTGTAGTCTTCTATTTTTTTGGGGGGCCTGTTGCCCACTTACACTTGTGCCCACATCTGATCACTTCTTTTTCTTCAAAGGCAGTGATGGAAGGAGTTTTTTATTAGGATCTCCACCCTGTGGGTTTTTGCAGGGGTGTAACATGTAAAAAAATAGTGGATTTGCTCCCCAACTAAAGTTTGCTTGACCTAGATGTTGGCCAAGTTTGTTTCCATTATATCCACATAGGCCTTCTTGCCTAGATACACACATAGCTTTTAGAAAGTGTGAATCTTCATGTCTATCCTCTCAACTTAAAAAATGATGGGTTGTGCATCATATATCTAATTGATAGAGTCTATGAAGTATTGCACAGGGAAGGCATAAGGTAAGTTAAGCTATGTTGAAAGCTTTCCCAAGGGATTCATTCAGATCTGCATGAGGGAGAAGTGTTGCTTTATAGCAAAATAAGCTTGCTCCATAACCAAGGGGAGTAAGTCCTTAAGGATGTGCTACTCATCTCTAAGCATCGCCTTCATCCCATTGAACCAATACTTCATATTAATCTTAGAAGATGGGGTGATATATCCAGGGCAAGTGAACACCTTGTAGCACTTAGTGAGGGACCTATGTGTTGGAGGGTACACCCACTTCAGTGGTCCAAAACTATAATCTGGTACCCCAATTTCATAAAAAACCAATAAAAGGAGGATTGCCCCCATGGAAACCTATACTTAGGCTCTTGATGAGCCCTCTCCACAAATTTGGCAATCTTATGGGCAAAGTTCATGGCCCAATTATACTTTAGCCTTTGTGAGACTTGATCAATGAGGTAGAGGTTCACCATGTCTACCTCATTCCATCGATCAGTCCCTTTGATCTTGGTCAAGATGATCTACAATGCAACTTAGAGGGTAGGATCTTGCAGGTTCTTTATGTGCATAACATGCCCTTACTTTTGATACATTAGTGTTGTGGTAGTCTTCTATATGTCCTCAGTTTCAACCAAGTCATCAATTACACTTAATCCCAAGCATTGTAGCCCTGTGATCTTATTGATTCTTTCTATAATAATATTCATGTTGCACCCAGTGAAGTAGATGTAGTCCTCATGGATGCACAAAAGGAGTAACTGTACCACTTCTATGGGCTTACCAAAATACAAGAAGTTGAAGAGCTGGAATAATCTTATAGTATCTAGCTGGTTCAAAATGGTAAGGTCATATACTATTTGGTTCCTAGTATTGGTGGTCTCCACTCAATAATCATTCTAAAGCTCAACCTCATTCCCAAGTTGGCGATGATTATAGTAAAAGAAATGCAAGTTAAGACTTGTAAACCTAATTTTCCATGTGCAACACTGAATCAAGATATTACATCTCTTCAATAAATAAATATGGGGGTGGGGACGCTTGGGTCTTATGCACTGCACACGTTTGCACTTGTTTTCCTTTTCACACCATTCTTTCCTTTTCTTCTTTTACATGTTGTTCCTCTTCCCCTTCTGTGCTCTGTACTTATTCTTTTGGTTGTTGTCTTTGTTTTTTTGGGGTATCTTCCCTAATTGGGACCCTATCTCTTTTGGTCACCTCTTCCTCTTTAGGTATCATTGGAAAATTTTCAAGTCTTTTAGCCTTCTTCTTAGGCTGCATTACCCTTTAAGGAGCTCAAAAGTCAATGCATGATTGTCTAATATTTCCAAAGGAATACATGTTTGTAGAATGATGCTTTGGATTTTTAAGCTTAATTACCCTTTAATGGCAAACTTTCAACCTACAAATCTTGAAACTTGATTTTCCCATTGAACCAAAGTTGGAATCTCTCTTCTCAGCTTGGTAATGACCTTCATGAATTGCCAAGGATGTGAAACTCTTTACTTTGCTCAAGAATTGATTAGCTTATCTTTGGTGGTCTCTTACTCTTGACTCTAATAAATGTTTTATCTCATATTTGGTAATTCAAATTTAAACGCAAAGTAAAGTGTGAAATGCATTTAACTTGTATATTTATAGGCTCCAAGGGGCGATAATGTCCCTCTATCACCCATCATTTTATGGTATTTAATGTAGGTCTGATAACAACCATCATGTTTAGATCCTTGATTTTATGCAATTAATACCTTAATGATATTGTCCCATCATGTCGTTGGCACACTTCTAGTCATAACTAACCTCATTATATTTATGGCACGTCTCATCTTGCGTTTTTCTTTGAAGTAGATGATAGTTGTGTCCCATGTTTTTTGTGAGGTGGAAGGTAGTTGTCTCTTTTAAATTTTTAACTTATGGTGGGTACCTTACCCCTTCATGCCTTAAATGACTCGCGTGCCTTAGAACCTTGCATGCCCTTAATAACTTTCATGCCTAAGTAACTTGTGCACTTAAGTGACTGACACATTTTTCAATTTTGCCCTTTTAAACTTGAGTTCTTACCCCACATTAAAACATGTTGTGGTCCTCCATGAAAATAATAAAAACCTAAAAACTAAAATTACATAAGGGGAAATTGGCACACAATAAAGGCAGTGCTTTTATTTTAAGCAATAAATCCTAAACTAAATGGTATAAGCCTTATTGATTACAAAACTTTTGCTATTCTGAAGTGAAGTACGGTCGAAGCTGACTTCCATGATAGTGCCCCAAGAGGAACTGAATATCCATCCTTTATAACAGACATGCTTCAGTAGGTTAAATGCTATGTATTATAAATAAGCCATCCTAATAGATGTAGAGCTTTATAGTGTAGTGCGTGAAACTATAGTCATACAACAAGACCTTCATTCCTAGGGAAAAGATTATGTTCTTATATGGCGATCATGCCATGCCTTATGCTTGCATTTCTCTACAACATGGATTCAATGAGCGAGGAAGTGAGTCTCATCTAGTTGCATTAATGTGTCTAAGTGCACTTTCAAGGATGCCTTATCATCCAATAATCCTATGCACATGATACATAGGGATTGCACCAAGAACTCTACTAACATCACGCTTCCTTGCCATATACCAAGTTGAATGGAATGCTTTTGTTGAGGTGCTTATAGGTAGTTCGATAAGCCCATAGTAATGCAGATACCCTATCATCCTAATTAGTGTGACCAAATTTGCGAATTTTAGTTAAAGTGGTACCTAGGATCTTATTGAAAGCCTTAACGATTTCATTGGATTGCGAGTGATAAGGTGTTATTTTATGGTGCACAATCAAGAACTCGACCAACAAGATGTGAATTATTTCATTCAAAAGGTGGGTACCACAATCACTAGTGAAACTCAAGGGACATCCAAACTAAGTTATTATGTTCTCTCAAATGAATCGAGTAGTATACTCCTTCATTGGTGCAGTTTCATCCCAACACAAGGTAATCAATTGCTGCAATAATATATCATGAACCTGTTCATAATCTCACTAGAGTGATGAGACCAACAAAATCAATAGCCCACTTTTCAAAGGTTTCTTGAGAAGGGGTGGGTCATAAAGGCATAAAATCTCTTCAGTTAGGTTTGCCTACATGCTAACAAATGTCACCTTTCCTAATATATGCTTTAGCATTTTGGAATAGAGTTAGCCACCATAGTCCAGCTAGCAAAACCTTTCATGTGGTAGCTTCTCCAGCATAGTGCCCTCCAGCAATACCCTCATGAACTTCTTAAAGTCCCTCGAGGTGCTCATGTTGCATTACATAATGTCGAAGGACTTTGTCAAGGTCCATTTTGTAAAGATCACCTGTTATGAGCTAGAAGGGTACGATGTGAACTGTAATTTGTTTTTTTTCTTGTGAGGTGAGAGATTTAGGCATAGAGCTAGTGGTCAAAAATACTATAATGTCTTCTAGTCCTTCAGGCACCCATGTTACACAGAAGAGATGTACATTAAGAAGATCATCTTTTATGGCACACGATGGTTCTCCATTCTTGATCTAGGATAGTAAGTTGATGTTGCATTGAACAATATGAATAGGTCCATGGTAAGGGTTGTTCATATTGGTATTTATGTCTTGAATAGTTCTTGTGCCAACTTGTGTAGGAATATCTAGATGGTTAGACATTGGGTCGGATGGAGTAGACCCTTCTCCTTCATCTACCCGGAAGACAAGCTTTTGCTTTCCTAGGTAAATCTCTTCACATTGGTCTTCATCAGGGACTGGCATAGGTGCAGGAACTCAATGTGTTGAAGGTTCATTAAACAAATGTAAAGGTTCCTCAAGGTCCTAATGGATATTTCTTAGGCAATCCTTTATGGGACTTAGATCTCCAAGAACTACTTTACGCATGGCCTGAAGTGTGAGGTGTAAGTCCATCCTTGGCAAAGAATAAGACAGTGTTAACTTCATCTTCTCCTTTAGTAATTACCAGAACCTAGTACCCATGTGTTTCTCTTCATGAATATACCATGCTCGTGCCTATATGCATAAAGTTCCATAGAATGCATGCACCCATAGGTACTTTGGTAAGTATGTTTCCTCATTTCTCCATATTGTCTCACAGGCCTCAATGTGAGTTTCAAGTGCTTGCAATCCACTGTAACTAATTATTCCCCTAACTTTATTATCATAATAAAATCTATGATGTAGAGTAGAATGTACTTGATTCTAATATAAAAGGTGTTCTTTATGGGTATGCCACTGCCTTATGATGGTGACATAAAAAAGGTGATCTAATGACCTCATCCAATCATTTTTGGTGTCATAGAATTCTTTGAGGTGATGGAGAAAGTTACCTACCTCCATTTGTCATTGGAATCATGGGGCTTCATCAAGTCTTTCTAGTGGTGGTCCTACCAGTGGTCCTCTCATTGTTAACCCAGTAAGGTAGACAAACTTGTGATGTTTCAGAAGATAGCGTAGGAAATTATCTCAAATGGTTTTACACATCCTCCCAGTGAGATCATAGTCACCATGAGCCCAATAATTACAAGCATTGCTTGTAGTATCAAAAATAGATTGGTTATCTATCCATCGAAGAACACCATATGTGGTGGGATCATATAGTTCATCACTTCTAGCCATGACATTATATATGTGGTTAATGTCTTCATCAACATTGACAGGCTCTATATAAGGGGGTCTTTTTGCTTGATCCAATGGGATTATGACATGTTGATCAGTGATCTCAAAACTAATGTAACACTTCTTAAAGATCAAGTCTGTATTATTCTCATAGAACTAAGGTCTTCCTAGTATATTTGAGTAATCATCAGCTTTAACTAACTCTACAACCTCAAAATTTGCTTTAAATGATACTCCAAGTATGTCAACCGTGGCATTCTCAAGGACCCCAATAGGGTGCACACAAGTCTTATTTACCATGAATAAGACATGAGATGAAGGCTGTAGTGTTGGACTAGACATTTTTCACCAAGCATCCTTGGTGAGTGTTGTCAATCAAACTCACACCCTTGTGAAGGTAGTTTTAGGCCTTCACAGTCTACTAAAACATGGAAATAATCCTAGGCTGTGGGTGGCCTAATCAGTGGATTGAATCTCTAGATTCCAAGGGCTAGCTCCCTTTGGTGTATCAATTAGGATCTCTACTCTATGCTAGAAACTACTAGGGAAAAGATAAGAAAGAGAATTGAAGGAAAAAAATCCTATCTAATGATGGTGATACACCTATATTTTGGTTCATCCACTTAATTTGAGTTTTAAAAAAAACACTAATTAGATAAGAAAAAGACTAAACTTTCAACTCCAATTGACTCCTATGAATTAGTATTTCATGAAAGGTTCTATCTAGTGATCAAAGCTTGAGGGAAATGATGGAATAGGCCTAATTCAAGGAACTAACAGTTGCTTACATCTGCTATAACTTTGGCTAAAAAACATCAACACAGAACATGACCTGCATAATTTAATTAACTAGTAACTAGGTAAGAATCAGGACTCGACAAGGAAGAAAATTCTATCACATATGCAAATCACTAACATAAATACACTATACTAGCATTCTATAATGTAAAAAAATAGTCTTTTTATTTATCTAAAAAGGTTACAAAACTCAATCTTTGGCAGAATTTGGTCTTGCTAAAAGAGGGATCCTGATTCAAGGCTGAAAAGCCATCTTATATAGAAAAATCATACACAAGCAAGAGATTGCACTGAAAATAGAATAGAAGATCAAGTCCCACATCTGACAAGTCCAACTTCAGCTATTAAAAGATAACTAAGCCTTCAAATAATATCTTTTTATCTTATGCCTTGAATGAAAAAGCTCTTCAGCATTGGAAAAGGATGGTGAGCCCATCTCATAGTCATTATTTAGAATAAAACATTAAATTCTAAAAAATTCATCAAATGTGCATGGATCTTTGGTAATTTAATTCTCTCCATGCATGATGCTACACCAATCTTCAAAGGGAAACTCCACTTGATACGTTTGGAAGCTGAGTCAAAATAAGTGAGAGTCCTTCTTTGCATGGAAAACAAGGAAGATGCATGATAAGATTCATCTAGTCAACTCCACGTAACTCCATGTTAACTCCTCGAACAACCATCCAATGCTAAACTACTTGAGCCCTTCATGCATTTGAGTTTCCCTTTTGGAAACGAGAGAGTTGTGCTTGAAGGCAACTGCATGTTTTTTCCAAGTCTGAATAATTTGATTATTGTAGTAACAATTCAGTGTGCTCCCTATTGCAGTTTAATCTTGCTTGGGCCACTTTGCATGCTCTGAATGTGAGTTATGAACCATGTCATAGGAGTCGAAAGGAGAAGTCCTCATTATCTTCTGTTGATTGGCTATCAAAATCCCATTAAGTTCATTTTGAAAAATTAGCCTTTTCTCATCCGTTGATCTCCTTGTTATATCTTGACAAGTGTCAAGCTCATGGCAATCTTTATGAACCCTTTGAAATCTTGACCAATGATTACTTGTAGGGGTTTGAACTTGACATTTACGAGCCCATCATTAATTCCTTCAGACTTTTGTTTTTGGCCAATTCTCCTAAAAGAATTAACCTCTCAAGCCATTCCCTTCGGTCTTATTGCTTGGTTCTTTCCCTTCAGATAGATTGTCCACATCTTATCTCCCTGTTTATTTCCTTTAGACAAAAAGTTTGAAGGAATTCTTTCTATTTATTTCTTTCAAACTTTTCTTCCTTTCCTTTATTTTGGATAATTTGTCCAAAGGAATTCATATTTTCTAGTTATTTCTTTCAGGTTTTTTGGCCTTAGGACTTTTCTTTTAGAGTTTTTGTCTCTTTTGCCTTGAACAATTCCTTCAAACAAAAGGTTGGAAGGAAATTAGGTCTCTTAGGTTTTTTTCAATGGATAATTCCTTCAGACAAATTGTCTAAAGGAATTCATGATATGGACTTTTGTAAATTGCCCTTCAGATTTCTTAATATGGTCCTCTCAAAACTTTGCAATGGTCTCTTGGTCGAGGAAAGACCCTTCAAACTTTTGGAAAAGTCCCTTCAAAAAATTTGGAATGATCCTTAGACTTTTTGAAATGGTCTCTTGATCGAGGAAAGATCCTTTAAACTTTTGGAAAAGTACCTTCGAAAAATTTGGAATGGTCCTTAGACTTTTTATAAATGACCTTTTCAAATAATTTGAAAAGACCCCATTTCTTCGAAAAAAATGAATAGACCCCTCGATAATTTTAAAAGTGTCCCTTTGGTAATTTTTGACAAGTGACCCTTCGATAAAGTTGCAAAGGTCCTCTTGCCCTTCAGAAGAATTGAAATGGACCATTTGCTGAAAGAAATGACCCTTCCAAATTTTGAAGTATACCCTTTAGAAAAATTGCAATGCCCTTCAGAAAAGTGAAATAAACCTTCAGATTTGTTGTAAGGGACCTTTCAACTTTTGACAATGACCTTTTCTTGAAAAAATTACCTTTCAAGAAAATTGTAGTGGTCCACTTTGTCTTTGAAAATGCCTTTTTCTGAAGGGCAGATACCCTTCAGCTCTTCTAAAATGCACCGTCTCAAAATTTGAAAATACCCTTTCAGATTTATGTAATAGACCCTTCGATAAAATTGAAATGGTCCTCTCATAGCTTTGCAATTGACCTTCATAGATTTTGCTTTGGATAAAATGTTTGAAGCAATCCCTTCAAAAAAGATGTCAAGTCCATTGGCTATTGAAAAGAACCCTTTGGACAATTTGAACAAGCCTAATTCCTTCAGACTTATGAACAAGCCCAATTTGCTGAGAAGTACCCTTCAAGAAAACTATTGAAATGACCTTTTCTGTAGAGAAATTGACCCTTTGAAAAAAATGTAAAGACCAATTTCTAACACTTGGACAAAAAGGCATGTTTATGCAAAGTTTCAAATGAGAAGGGTTGCAATTTGACTTGTGGGGTCAAAATTATCAATAGTGAGGACATTGAATTTCGTGTTGATATCCACTACGATATCCTAGATTACCCATCCATCGATGATAACATTAACCAATATTTCTCTATCTTTCAAGGGAGTAGAGGAACTATGAGTGTCTTATCGTTGAGCATGATTGAAATAACGATCTTCACTTTGCCTAATGAGATGAGGGTGAACCTCATTTGATATTTGAGCTTGAATCTTAAGCCAAGCACTGGGTTGAGAGACAATATCCTCATCCAGCATATGCTTGCATAATTCTTGGAAGTTATCTCACACCACTGGTCGAAGCTCAGCGTGTCTTTGCACAACAACATGTTGTGTTACATCCTTGTATTTGAGGAACTAGACCTCTCTATAAAGTTTGCATACAAGATCCATCATATCTTAGAGGACATCCTTTTGCTTCTAAACATCAAGGTACTTCTTAGCTCATGGTTCTTCCTATTGTACCTTCTCAATCAGATTAGCTATCAACTAGGCTTATACCCAAATATGAGTGATAATGTTTACTTGTTGAACTATAGAGATGGTTGGGTGTGCATGACATTATGGTTTATCAATTCAAATCATACCAGTACCCTTTTCATTTTACTTCTTGGTGATAACTACATATAGGTTAGGACACTCTTCTAGTCGATGGTCTTTTTTATAGAAAGTGCACGTCGAGTAATCTGGGCAATTTTGTTGATAGTGGTCTAGTGACCCACATTTGTAATAGGTCATGGGTGGAAAATGTCCACCTCCTTGTCCTTGACCTCTTCCACATCCAAAGTAGCCACCATTGTCTTGAGTATTTGCTAAATGTTTGGCACATGTCACTTGCTTGAGCTTCATGAATATCACTAATCTAATGACAGTCATTATTGTCATGAGTGTAGGCTTCACAAATATTACAATAATCAGACACCTTAGTGTGCTTATCTTGTTGTAGAAGAGGACAAGAGTGGAGATCCTATTCCTCATGGTAGATTTGACATGTTTGTTTAAGTATCACATGGATGTTCTTGCATAGCTAATTGTTCCTTGTATGTCCTTTAGTTTCATAGTCGATGCACCAGACACCACTGTGTGTCTCATGCACATTATTTACCATCAACTTCTAAAGTTATGATGCCATCAAGGCTATATGGGCCTCCATAAAGGGACTAATCTTGGTATCAATACTTCCAATTGCTTGAACGTAGAGAGTAACTTATAAAGCCTCACGTAGGCTAGTGAAGGTCCATTGTGATAAGGTTCGTTGCAAGGGTAGTAATAGTCTTCCCACAAACCATTGTGGATGTGGGTAGCATTAATTTTAAATAATATTTTAGATATAAATGTTTTGAACCTTTCATCATATTCATGCACACTTTTAGTAAGTCCTTGATTTATGTCCTTCATCATTGTTATGCTCTGTTGTTCAAATTCAAGAATGTCAAACTCCTAAAGGAAGGTTGTTTTGACTTGATCAAAGTCAACCACTACTTGCTGAGGGTTGAGCTTTTGGTATCACTTATGAATGCAATTTAAAATCATAGTTACAAACTATGTGGCCTTATGTTTAAAATATGTGATGCTTCATGCCCTCTAAATCAATTTGCATTTATGGACATGCTCAATTGCATTATCCACCCCTCAGTATTCAAGTTAGTGTAATGTCATCTCGTAGGAGACTTGAGTTACTTGAGGTGTTTAAATGGGTTTTTACTTGGAACCTCTAGCTCTGGTCCCTTGAAGAGGGAGTCCACTTCCTCATACGCCACTACATAGTCCTCCTCTAATGCCTCTTGTAGCAATGCTTATGGTATAGGGTGTGGTAGCCAATTGGTTAGCCAAGTTTGGGCCTGTATTCTGTCCTTGAAGACCAAGTCCACTAGGCATCCCAAGTTGTGCCATATAATTCCCTTGAAGAGGGAAAGATAGTGTTAAATCTAAATTAGCATCAAATGGCTCAGTTTTAGTGTCACTTACCAGTTCAACTTCTGACTCCAAACTATTTGTATCTCAATTTTGAATGTGCACTCCATCTGACTCAAAGGCATGAGTGTACACTATGTTGGGGGAGCCTGATTGGTTCAGACTTGGTTCCTTGGTTCTTGCCATCTAACTTGTTTCTCCTTCAAAAGATAGAAATGGCATAAAATATAGCTTGAAAGTGATGGGATCCTCATGTGTTTCTACTTCCCTACGGCTCCTAACGATACTCCTTGAGTTCTCCCAGTCTCTTCCCATGCCACTAACTCCCATGATCCTTTGTCGAGTTTCATCATACTTCTGTTTCCATAGTGCATGCTAGCTGGATACCATTTTGAACCCACAATCTTCTATCAACCCCTTTTCTCCCCTTCCAAATGTGTGACTTATGCATAAGAGGATTTAACCCTCCATTGGTATAGTTTCCAATTCAAGGTCAACAAATAACTTCTTAATTTCAAAAGCAAAAAGCGTTAGATAGTGACCCCCTTGTTCTTGAAGGAATTAGAACTTGGATTCTTTAGGGTATGAATAGGTGGTCACAACATACTCCAAAATGTAGATGTTCTGAACTCCTTTCCACCAAAAGTTGATTGCTCATGTCCACAAAACTCCAAGTCATGCTAAAACCCTTTACTGTTCTAGCATCCAAGACTGTCTCCTTCCAAGATTCCTTGATTGTACTTGAGCATATGCTATTGACCAAGCATGTAAAAGAATTAAGACCTCTGAAAATAAAGTTTCATATAAGGGACTATAGATATTCTACTCCACCCACTATCGTGTAGAGATTCTTGGTTCAAGATACATAACTACAAAATTATCTTCAACACTGGTAACCCATTCTTCTATATTTTATAGCGTAATACACTTAAACATTTTCCCATATCTCTGCTTCAAGTGCTTTGGGTCCTGGAAATAGAACCAAAATGTTGGGTATTTTTGGTTAAGTCTAGCTCTAGCACTAAAGTTTAACCCAACATGCTAGCGTGTTGGCCCTTTCACGTAAGACTTGGGTCTATTGCACTCACCCAAAGTGCATGATAAAAGACCAGTTCCCATAGGTCTTATAGCACAATTTGGATAACTTATTCATATTCATCAATTAAGCAAAGATTATTTAATAGCATAAGCTTACTACTTCAATCCTATGAGTTCTAGGTTCGATTAGCATTATCATGCAGGTTATAGTCATCTTCTTACTTAGCATTAAGTGCTTAGAAAATAAAATATCAAGTTTCTTTCACATAAAGATTTTAAATAATAGTTCACACCATCATTGATAGTAATACAAGTTGATACAACATGTTATTATATATTAAGCTTAAGATTTTCCACCATAACACTACATAATTCCTACGTCTCTCTATCCTCTCACAATGCTTTACAACATGGGTATTTATACTTGTTTTGACTTGACCAAGTGTTTACAATCATTAATGGCATGTATAAATGGCCAATGAACTCTCAACAAATTGAGAGTCATGACACTTAAACAAATAGTTCTTCCTTAAGATCCGAGCCTCTACACCCCCTAGATTCTTGCTCTATGTTATATCTTGGTAACCATGTATCCTTTCCTTGAAAATTATTGCAAGACCTCTTATATTTAAGGACAAAGTGTCATATTTGAACCATTTTTCCAACTACGTCCTACTTCCCACATGCTCCCACAGTCTTCTACTTCTGATCTGATTCCTATGTTCTTGGGTTCCTCGTGATTTATTCTCTTTTTATTAGGTCCTCTCACGCTGGTCCTTCCATGCCATTATCCTTTTGCACCCAGTAGGTTCCATGTCATGGTAATTTTTCACCTATCAGATACATGCCATGGTCCTCCTACACCATGGTCCTTTCATCTTGTGTCTATCTCACACCAAAATGGAACAACACTTATTCAAAATTTAGGAGCTAACACTAAGTATGTGAAGCATGCTCCATTATGTGTCCTACAAATGAAATGTGCATAGATCAATCCTTATTTAAGAGATATAAAAAGCAAAGATAAAATTGAGTAAAGAGAAGAGAGATGAAAGAAATGAATACACCTCACTGGGTACGTGAACTAATGCATAAACCTGGTGACATCCTATGTGTGTGTGTAGCTAGTGATCAATCAGTGAATAAATTGGACTGAGCTGAATGGCTTGCTCAATTCCCATGTATCAAGAACTCAAGTTGGCCTTGACTCCATCATTTCCCACCCCTATTTAATGGATCATACTTTGTGAATAGCTTGGATTGGATTGATGGCTTGCCCAACCCTCTTATATAGGTGGTGCAAGAACTCAAGTAATTATGACTCCATCATAGCCTACCCATGTGTAGTAGTTGTATCTGTAATTGAATTTACACAATGTAACTGAAGCTATATAACTGTAACTCAAACTATATATAATGGCTTTACGACCACCTGAGAACTCTTGAATGAAAATCAATTGAGGGGCCTCTTGGGCACTCGAGTATATAGCTAAGGGACTACTCAGTAATGCTAACTGTTACATATAGAGTAAGGCATCAAATTTGGTACAAAAAAGTGAAAATAATATCTGGATTAAGTACATAAAAATGACATGGAGTTTTCCATTCCATCTAATCAATTGGTGCAAAAGTGAGCATAAGGAAACAATGTATCATGCACATGCCTCCGAATATGATATCTAAGCATATAGAATTTGGATTGAGTTGTAATAATCTATATATAAGTATCTAAAATTAAAACAAGAGTGATCATGCCATGCATGATGCCCCCAATATGAGAAAATTAGTACAATTTTATACAAAATTGAGCAAAAACTAATAATTTATAACTGAATATGTACAAACCTAGGCTGTATTAAATGTATTTTTTGGGCAAAACTAGATTTTCTTGTTTTTGAGGATATTGGACAGTAGTGCCATACATTGGATAATAACGTTATGGTATTAGTGTCCACTTTTAGCGCCAGTGTCCAACTATGTTATTTTCTACCAAACTGACTCTGATGTCTATCTGACTATTTTCCATTATGTTTTCCTAATACTAAGCTTTGTATTCTATGCCTACATTCTAAAAACTATGTTATAAGTGCATTTAGATGGTCTGATCTCTATGACAAACCTTTGTGAATGCCCCCTCTTTTGAGGGGAGTTGTCAAACCTATGAAAGAACTGTCCTCAAAAGAAAAAGTTTTGCATGATATGTGTTAGCTTGAACAATAATGACATTTGCGTAATAAACCAATAAATGTGTATACATGACATCAAAATGAAAGATAATCTGAGCATAAGTTGGTAATGTATGATGCATGTTAGATTTAGCATTCACAAAGTTGTCAAGATAGATATAACAATGTAAGCATGTGTATAGACAACAAATCTTAGTAATACATTGAGTAACTACCTAGGGGGATGTATAAGGTCCCTCATGGCATCTAAATCTAGAGTGTGTAACAAGTAAGATACAAGTGTCATGGCCATGATGCATACATGAAAACATACATATAACACAAATGAGGCACGCAAAGTAGGCCAAGGGGCCATAATAGAAGGGACATAAGCACATGTCACTAAATCTGAGAAACCAATACATACAAGGACACATTCAAATATCCACATACGAAAAGAACAAGCATGTTGGTATAAAGCCACATAGAAGGACATGTTCAAATGTCTGTGTACAGAATTAAGAATGTACACACAAGGACATGGGCACATGTCTAAAGCATACATACAATTGAAGGAAGTGGTGTAGAGCCATAGAACAATGGCATATTCAAATGCCCTTTAATAGATGTAGAAGCATAGAGACATAATAAAGTCTAAACTAATAAAGCTAGAAATGAAAGTATGCATGAACATGTGGTACAAATTTGTATAAGAGCAAAGATGTACATAAATTGAGTCTATAGTAATAACAATCTGCAAAAAAATTATGTAGTGTAGGATGATCAATATCAAGATATAAATAATGCTAAATCTATGATATAGAGTATAGAAAGATGTAACCTTGCAATCAGAACTATGTATAGGATGCCCCTAAATGGGTGAATGTATCAAATGAAGAACATGTGTATATGCCCCTAGTGGGTAGAGAGTAACAAATCTAGATTTGTGTGATGGACCTGAGTCCTATAAACATCTGTGAACACTAAAAAAAAAAGTGAAGCATGTATGTATGATAAAATTGACTACACTATCATAGATAACATATGTAATACCTGAAAAGTATAAGAAATGCAAACATGGAAATTTATACAATCTATAATTTGTATTTTCCAAGCAAATATTTGAATGTTTTTATGTTTTTAACATATTATATTATTTTTGTATTTTTTAGATATGAGCTATGTACAAGCAACATGAAAAATGAAACTATATACATGTAGAGAGGAACATACTAATTGATAAATCTCATAAGAGACTCACTATCAAGGTTTTCAGTATCAAATAGAGGAAGAATAATCATACGTGTTGTGTGAAGAGGTGTTTGAGGTCTAGGAACCAACTACACTGAGCGATCTATAGCTAAAAATACATATGGAGTAGGGCTAGGAATCTATGAAGCTGACTCAACTAGCCTGTGAACTATTGGGCTCTTGGGGACCCATCTAGTAGAAGATGTTGTAGATGACGTGGATGCTCTGTGATGAGAACTCTAGGAACTCAATAACATTAATCTCAGAATGAAAGGGGAAACATGTCTCTATTGTAAGAGTCTCTCTAATAAGGGTCTCCATGGGAGAGTATGTGTATGTGATAACACTATAGAAGTAGACCTCACTTGCACTAGTGGCTTAACTGAAATCTATGGTGTGTTAATGAAAATTATACTCAAAACTGTAATTGGTGGTTGTTGTGTAATTGTTTGTAGGATAGGTAAAGGATACTCATATAGAAGGCCCTTAATTGTAACCTCGTGATTAACATGTATATACTTAAGGTATTTATGTACACTGGGTGGAATGGCTTGAAGCTATTGTATCCATGACCTACCCAATAAAATGTCAAATTTGCCTGAACTAGGTATGACTAAAAACCTAGTGGCCACATGTGCTAGCCCAACTTGTAATGGGAGTATAATCTCCCCAATGGAGCTTTGAACATGGCCACTAAAACCACAAATAACTATATTGGTCAGAGATGTCCTGCTCTGAATAACTCAAATGTTATAGATGTGTAATGGTACATATGTTAATGCTCGACACATTGTCAACCATGACACCTTGAATAGGATGGTGATTAATGTGGGCTCATACAAAGAGTACATATAAATCTAAATCATCATAGACAATCCCTTGCTTTGAGAAAGTGATGAGAGGTCTTAATGGCACTATAGAATGATATACACCAATGATATTATGTAGGGTGTGTGTGTCCTTTGTAGTAGTATGATAGGATGCTAGTGGTGGACATGCCTGATAAGGATACTGAACACCTAAAGTGCCTCTTGCCTCATTAGATGTATGTTTTGGAAATGGATCCAAAAATATTTTCATTTCCTTAGCTTCCATTGGTTGAACTTTATGTGCCTTTATAGGTGTGCCCACATCAATGATATTGGCCTCTATCAAATCCTATATCTTATGTCTCAAACTAATGCATCTATTTTTAGTATGGCCTGGTGCCCAATAATAGTCATAGAATGCATTGGAATCATAGTTATTTGGAAGAGGCCTAGTCATATCAACCTCTTTTATGGGAAGGAGAGATATGACATTATATTCCAAGAGCTATTGTAAAATACATGATGATAATTTTGGAAGATTTATGAAAACTCTTTGTGGGGGAGCTGACAAAATTATGTAAGGAGGTGGCTCTAAAGCTGTGTTAAATGTGTCCTTTTGATCATTATTATTTTTAGTGGCCCTTACTTTGTATGGTGGATTATTATAACTCTTATTAGTTGAATCTACTCCATTTGTGTACTTTATTTTGCCCATAGAAAGAAGCTCGACTTCCCTTTCTTTCATTGTATAGCATAAATCTAAGAATGTTAAAAACTTATTGAATAATATAGCTTCATGTAATGGTGGTAATGAACTTTATTTGAATATGTCTTGGAGTTCTCTCTCTGCCATGGGGCTAGTCATCTTTGCCAATATAGTTTTATATCGCAAGATATATTCTACTATAGGCTCATTGGATTTTTGCTTAAGTTGAGCCACTTGAGCATATGAAACCTTATCATTGATGTTGATTGAAAAGTGTGCCAAAAACATATCTATCAGTGGATTTAATGTCGTGATGGACTGATTTGGAAGATCACAAAACCACTGTAAGGCATGGTCTTTTATATTGCATGGGAACAACTTAGTAAGAAGCCAATCATTGGACACATAGTCCAAACATGCTACATGGAGAGCTTGTAGATGATGCTCTAGGTCACCCTTACCATCATACAAATTAAGCTTATTTTCCACAAATCCAAATGGAAAAGGACTTGTCGCTATGTGTTGTGTCAATGGTGTATGCAAAATAACATGAGAATCCAAGGCATGTGATGCCTTGTGGCACCCTACTGAAGATGTAACACCTTGGCCTGTAGATCATGAATCTCATGCATAAGGGATTGTAGATATGGAGAAGAGGAACTATCCATAGGAGGTGTTTCCATTGTTGAAGGTTGCTGAGTTAAAATAGGTTATTGTATATTATGAGTTACTCCCATAATAGGTGTAATAATATTATTATATGGGGGAGTATAAGTTTGACCATTATTGGATTTGTTATTTATTTCCATTATGGCTTGTAGAATTTATGCATGATCATGGGGTTGTTCTCAATGTCTATCTCTAAAAATTTGTAAACTATCATCCTTATTGACTATAATATTTTAATTATTAAGTGGGGGGAGGGTGTCCCAATTCCCATCTTGTGTATCATTTTGATCTTGATTGTATTATTCATCTTCAGATGCATTATCATTGAAGTCCATATAATCAGGGTGTGAAAGATCAATTATGGGGGTTGTAATTGGTTCTATGTCCGTGGTATAATCTCGAATAGAAGGAATTTGAGTATGCTCAATAGGATTTCCACTAAGCTTAGCACTTATTCTGAAAGGAAGAGATATAAGTTTTTGAGATGGCGTATATCAAAGAAAATGAAATAGTGTTGCTAAAAAATAATATATGAAATATGAAAATCCTAACACAACCAAGGGAAATAGGAAAAAGAAGGTTATAAACCTTAATATCATATAGGTCTAGGGTTTGAGTAGTATTTGAAGTAAGTTGGGTTCACCAAATGATTTAACTTTTAAGGGTTTATGGAGTTTAAGCACTAGGTTGTTAAAGGGTTTGAGTACAATAAATCATGGTATAAAATATGCAATAAATACAACCACTAATTTGTGAAAGAAATAATTTAATTTGATATGTCTAATAATAATAATGAATTATACAAATAAATTCTTAGTTGGAAATTGACCAAGTCGAAGGATTTGGAATCTTAAAAACTGGTACAGGAGTTAGTTTGAGCATCACAAATAGGATCAAGGCATAAAAAACCCTCTTGGATAATAGCATCATACGTTGTATAGTAATTTTGTGGTGCTAGTGTCCACTTTTGGTGCTAATGTCCTATGTGTAAGAACCAATATGTACTTCTAGGAGTAGTTGTGTTTGAGTCTTTTAAGCCTATTCCTATGTGGACAAGTCCTGCTTCATATTCTATGACCTATTTTAATTGATTTTATATGCAAACCCTAGACCTGCATGAGGTAAGGGTATTAGATTGGCATAAGTATCAAAAGTGTGATGTTATCTGGGTAGGCTAGACATCCTCAACACCCTATTGTGATGAGAGTTACCTACATACCAATACTCTAATGAGGGATCAGGCATGATGTAGTTCTCCCCACCTAAGTGTTGGTACAAGTGCAAGTGAAGCTAATATGAATGTTAATATAATTACTTTGAGTGAGGATTGAGATTAGAAGCCCATGTATTTTAAGCTTAGGAGGGTTATAGATGATTGTATGTAGAAGTAGGGCATAATAGGGATTAATAATCTTGAGTGTGCATAATTTGTTATGATCTTGTTTGTGCGTATTTACATTTGATTTCCATCTAGTGAATAAAGGGCTAAAAGTCATGTATATATATTGATCTGGTGCTTGTGTAGGGCTTGAAATAGGTTTAGGATGACTCTAGGTGTCTTTGGAATTGAAAAGATATCCATTGGGGCTAAAATGAGGGAAAAGTATAATAACTCCCAATTAAGACACTAGCACATGGTGCTAGTGTCTAAGTATGGTGCTAATGTTTAGGTGGCATAATCTAAGGCACTAGGTGCCTAGATGCCTAAGGGAAGGTTTGAGATTGATTTTGAGATGAACATGGATGCGTTAGGCTCGCACAAAAGTTGGATAAGTGTCTAAATAGGCCCTAAGATAGGTATAGGGCTAAGTTAGGGATGGGTGGTCTCAAGTAACACTCATTGCACTTAAGTTAAATTTTATATGATTACAATGGATTTAATCTAAATATATTATTGTGTGCAACAAAAAAAATCCTTATAAAAAAAATGGGCACTAAATTCCATTATATGCCCAATATATTGTGATTTTTTGATCTATTTTTTTGAGCAAAAAGAAAAAACTTCCTTACGATGATCAATGCCTGTCAAAATTAAGATTTAAATTATCCTTTAATGATAAAATAAACATCAAATTTAATGTCATACATTAATTTTTAACATCTCATAAATATTACAGTCCACCACCACCCCTCGTTACCATTGTAAGCTATGCCCATCAATGTAACTAGTCAGTTATAATATGGAGTAGTAAGGATATCTTAAATAAATATATCTAAGAAACACTAATAAATATCAATCTTAAGGCTCTTATCTTGGATTTTATGTATACCACATTGTTTAATAACTCCACTACCTTGTCTGGAAATTTCCCACTCACTGGTGAAAAATGACACCAATCTAGTTGCACTAATGCATTGGGCTCAAAAAAATCTAAAAAAAAAAAAGGTGCCAAACTCCATCGTATGGCCAAGATATTGTGATTATTTGATTGAATTATCAAATCAATAAGAAAAAAATTCTAAGTGATGGTCAAATGGACATCAAATTTGAGGTTAAAAGTACCCCACGATAGTCAAATAGATGTCAAACTTTATGTTGTAATTAGGTTTTTATACTTAAAATTTACAGTGTCCCACCACCACCCCTGGTTGCCATTGTAGAATGCCTATAAACATAATAAATAGATTACAACTAAAGGTAACACATATAACCTAATTACATTAATTAAGTATCTCACCACATATACATTACAATTATAATGTTTAATTAATTATGTCTAAATCAATCAATAGGGCATTCACATTTAGTTTTGATATTTATCTTGAATAGGTTACAATCTAAAGACAAGTGCTTGAATTTGAACCTAGAAATGCATGCCTAGTAGCATTTACAACCTCACATAGAAATATAGAACTTATTAGGATAGGAGGTACGAGTATCAGGGGCACTTCTGACAGTCACTAAGAGTGTTGGGAATGATTTATATAGTCCCTAGGGGTGTTGAGGACACTTATGAAAAATGACAAGTTGGATCCAAAACAAATTATCGATTGTGTTCATCTCATCTAAATTTCTTGTTTCCTTGCTTGAATCTTCATGTTGTGACACTTATAACCTTCAAAACAAAATTTATTCTCCTTGTTCTATAATGGTCATGATATCCAAAAGCTTAAGGAAAATAATGTGATCTTATGGTGCTTGTATGAGGGGTAGTAGGGTTCTACAACACCATCTAATTATCAAGCCCTTGATGGTGGAAACCACTCTAACAAAATACTAAAAATCAACAAATTTCATAAATGAAAATAACTTCATAGATATATAAAATCCTAACTTGTGTACCAAAAGTGCTCACAATAAATACTAACTTTAAACAATGATAAATGTTATAATAATTATATGATCTTTATATAATGCCTATGAGTGCTCAATAAATTCTTTATGAATGATTATTATATATATTTTTAAATTGAATTACAATGTTTGTGTATTCATAGACAAATTAAATTTATATTATGATCCTATTGGCATATGTAGGCACCTGAAAATGCCCCCTAATCATTTTTTATTCATAAAATTGTATAATCATAGAGTAGTTGTGTATTTTCCAGTTATTAGTCCAAACTTATTGGGCATTATTAGCATATTTTATCATTTATCATTATGTTCCCTCTTCTTCTCTCTCATCCCTTTTTTTATCCTATTGTTTTTGTGGTGGTCCCTTAGAAACATACTCGTTATGTTTATGAAGATGTAGGTATTTTGGATCTGTCAGGGGTGCCCCATGTCTTGTGATCTCATCTTCTTCATTTTTAAATTTTTTGATGTTGGTTTATGTGCCAATAGGGTCTTAATTTGAATTTAATTCATTTTTAAATGTTGATAATATTGATCCAAAGTATATAGGTTTATTTTTTTAAATATTTAGTTTTGTACATAGAAGATATTTTATTTATTTTTGTGTGCACATGATGATGGAAGTTGAAAGGTCAGCCACCTCATTTTTATCTCTAGTGTATTTCATGAGAATAAGAAATATAAAGAAACAAGTTCTTGTTAGGACCAATAGAGGTAGGTAAATGAAAGAACAATATGGGAAATGGTAAATATCACCATTGACTTTAAATTACATCTTAAATCATTAAATAAGATTTTACATGCGGTTTAACAGGTTCGACTACCTAAACTAACTTACTTGAATCTCAAGTAAATTATTAATCAATATTAATTACTTAGCTACCAATTACACACTAACATTATTCACAATGGGGGTGTCACGTAAAGAGATGCATGACCCATATACAAACCTAAAAAAATTACATAGAACACTTGGATCAAATTACCCAACAAACTGTCCCTTGATCCAAAAGGGTATATAAGATGATCTAGAGCATATGACTATGAAGTCATCAAAAGTCTATGTCACACCTACAACTGACACATTATTTTTTTAGATAAATACCAAGGTTATATGTGTCCCTTGCCCTATATTATAAAACATAGAGTTTATACAAAAAAATAAGATTACATAGACCAACCAAGCTAAACCAACATGACTGTGGAATACCAAATGCACCAAACAACCCCTAACAGAATTAACAATAAAACCAGTTACCATTTGAACACAACTTTAGACACAAAACCCTCATTTAATGGGATAGTATTCTAGTAGATTACCTATATTTCCCTTTTTTACTTTTTTCTTTTTTACCTCCGGCCACTTCCCTTGTTCGATATTCAATACCATAATTTGCTTATCTAAATTTTGACTTTCCATATTCAAAATTTTAAGCAAATTTTTATTTGAATCTAAATTTTTAGATTCATATCCTCTCTTCATTACCCCTATTGAAGGTTTCAAGGGAGTATTTTGGGCTTCATCTCTTACCTCCACTTTAGACACAACTTATTTAGCAAGAGCAACTTGTTCTCCTTTCTTATTTTCTATCAATTTCACATTTTTTTGCTTCTCTAAAACTTCAAAATAGTCTTCAACCACTACCACCATATTTAGATTACTCTATTATCTCGAATTTAATTTCTCCCCCTTTCTCTTTCTTGCGTTAGAGTATTCAAGAGGATAATATGCATGAATATAGGCTAGAGTTTTACACTTACTGCATCTAAAAGCAATATTCTCATAATCTAGGATTTGCTCATGAAGAGCTTCACCATATTTCAAAATGATTTTATCTAGAACCCCTTTACTCAAATCAATCTCTACACAAATTATGGCATAGGTGTACAAGCCTACCTCAGATCTCTCATGATAATTCTTTATGAATACCCCAAAGCATTACCTATTTCCTTATAATCATGCCAAAAATGTAGATGGAGGTTAGGGAGACGAACCCAACCAGATAACTTAGTTATAGAGAGGGAATTTAGATCAAACTCAAGAAACTAGGGAGTGGAAAACAAACTCACATTTCCCCAAAACCAAGGGCCCTCCATAATACATTTATGATAATCTTTCTATTCACATAAGTGGATGACAAAAAAAACCTTTAGAGCACAGAGAAATCTCGCATTTATTTGACCAGTTTTCATAAATGTATTGATATAAAGTAGTTGAAGAAGGCCATAATCCATTGAATCAATAGATTACTGCATCCTCTTTAAGGGTATGATAATACTCATCCACTTCCTCCTATTTAATCTCTATCGAGGGTATCTCCTTCAATTGATCTACAATATAGGCTTGAGGAAGATTTACCTTCGATGCATTTGCCTTACCTGTTGCATTTCTGACAGCTTATTTGAATGTTGTAGGTTTGAAGTGAGAATCCAGTTTGGAGGAGGTGTATTATTCAATCCTTCCACCCTTTTGTGAAGTCTTGAAGCCATGGAGATGATCGAGCCTTTCCCAAGACAATATGCAAACATCAAAAAATCATCCTGCAGTTCCTTTCCCTGATGCACCAGACATTGAAACTCTGGAGGGACTCTTGAGAGAACCTCTAATCTCAGCTTCAATTCTAACACTAATTCTAGGCCTTTAACCTAAAGATAAATTATTTTTATAGATAGAGAACACACCATTATCTAAAACCATTTTTGATCCACCTTTAGATTTTTTGGTTCACTCTTTCTGTCAAACAATTTACAATCAACCACATGAACCTCATATTTGGGGATCTCACTCCTTGAAATTGCTACTTGCTAAGGATTTTTAACAAACAATAATCCATCTTCTAACCATTTTATATCCTCTCCCTCCCCTAATATTTGAGAACAAAATGCCCTCAGCCTCGATATAATGTTGACTACTGTAATTTCATCAAACATTTCACAGCCTTTCATTTTGTCATTTATTTGGCTAACACTCACAGTCCCAGGTACCTGAGAAATGTTTGATATTTATCCATTTTAATTATGTCTAATGACTATGGCATAATCACCAAAAGCTCTACTATCTGACCATTTCTTACAGAGGATTTTCATTCTAACATTTTGACAAACACTTTGCATGTATCCTTTTTTTTTCTTTTTTATCCAAATTACACATACCAGCTGTAAGAGAGTCCCAGTCATGGAAAATTTCCATAGATCATCTAATGGCATCAGAAGCTTTTAGACCTCCATATCTCCTTCTAAATACCAAATTAGGTTCATGATTTGGGAAACAAATCCATGATCTCTTTGTGGCATATTGCAAATAGTTGATACGTAATTTGAAGGGCATGCTGATTTATTTCAATACATACAATTTTAAAATCATCCACCTTATTATCGATTATACTATCAAAGAAATATACATTATAGAAATCTTCTAGTAGTGCTGACAATAACTTACACCATTCAAATGTAACTACAAATTGGTTGAAAGCATGATGTGAGGGCATCACAACTATAACATCCCTCTCTTTACCAAAATCCAGGTGAACATGTTTCATCCTCTTCAAATCTACCTTGAATCCCAGCTTTTCCACTCATGATTTGGCTGACTGGACCACATATCCTGCTATTATAAAAAAATCCATGAACTAATAATCATATTCATCCATATTATTACAACTGACACATTTTACATCATGGTATTTATCAACCTATTTCACTTGACATAGGATCCTTTTACCCCACAAGTTATGGCATGAATGATGAACATTTTTATGGGCATGTTCATCCCTCTAACTATTATGTACTTGTACTATAGTATAATCATAATCAATGCATGCTCAATTGCATCAATCCACATAAGGTTTCACATGGAAACTTGTACTATGTATGACATATTTTTCTGATGCCAAATGGCACTAATGAACCTTTGCTTAACACTACTAGTGTTAGTAACTCCTCTAGCAACTCGTACAACCACCAATGATTGATCAAAGGCCAATATCTTCCCTCTATCAAAAAAGAGGTGAGAAGTGCATGCAATAAGAAAACATATCCAAACAACTTTGTTTTCTCCTCATCAATGATATCAAAAGAATTGAAGACCAAAATTGAATAAAATGTAGGCCAAAAT